>JAQFXY010000421.1:0-29272 GCA_034693865.1 Ceratophysella sigillata | reverse complement strand
TATCCAAACTTAAGCATCGGTGGGAAAAGTTCATCAATGTGTAAGGCTATTATGTGGGAAAATAGAGGTCTGTACTAAACAAGGTATAAAAGTTATGACGAAAATAAAATCGGAAGCTTTCATTGAAATGACCCTCGTATAACATTTCACTTAAAAAAGTCCCATCGTCAAGGTTTGTCCGATTTAAATACTTTCGGCAAACCTTAACCTAAAATTAATATTAGAAATTCAGTTCAAATGTACTAAATCAAACCTAGCCTAACCCAACTGAACGCAGCGTGAAAACAATGTATTTAAGTACTTACACGTTAAGGTCGAAAGTTGACAATGGAACTTTAAAGGGAAGGGAAAGTTTTTCGAGGAAATTTTTTTGTGAGGGAACTTTTCACTGTCTCCCCATTGCCAAATACACCGAATTAGCATTGATGTTTAGGGAAATATTTGCAACAAGGTAAGGTTATCCTTTGAAGGCACTGCTGGTTAATTTGCTCTGAGTAGCCATGTAGGGCTTTCAATAAAAAAACATTGAGTTAAGTAAACGAGAATGAAACTGCTCCATGGTCCACAAATTGCAAGCTTCTGTGCGTAGGAATAACGCTAAATCAGAAGTAAATCCAAGCGAATCCAAGTCAGTCGGATTGTTTTCAGATAATTAGAGGTGAATGGTGGGTTAGAATGAAGGAAATGGCTAAGATTTAAACAGGAAATCATATGTTTGAATGCACGTCTGCCTTCTGCCTCCTCCATCTAATTCCTTGCCTAATCCTAATTATTGTCTTGGGTTGAACCAGCTTGAACCGTAATGAAAGCTTAATGGGAATCAATCCCACTGCCCACCTTGCATAAACCAACTCATTCAGTAGGCCTACTACCATGTTGGCATCTATCATCAATGTCAGGTCTAGCTCCTATCTGGCCAAAGCCGGTATTCTTAATTCCTCCTCGACTGATGACCAGAGACCGTGTTATACGCACAAAGCAGTCCGCAGAATCTACCTCCTGCTTCGTACGAGGGAAAACCTGAGCTGCCTTCCGGCAGATTCACTTACTCATTCATTTCATACTGGACTTGGCACTGTGATAATCTGTTAATTAGCAATAATTATTGGTTGTAGTAACTTCCCTTCTCCTATACTCACACACAGGCAGGCATGGGATTGGTAATAGAGGAGCAGCCCAGTCCAACCTCAGGTAGGAAACTAATTGCAGCAATTCCACAATCAACGTCAGGAAAAAAAATAGTTCCGATAAGACAAAAAACTTGTCATACGCATGTGAATACTTGCTCTCTTTTCCGACTATAATTAATGAGAAGACGGAGAAATTGTTATTAATGATGAAAGGGGTCAGACCGTTTGGGCTCGATCTCGTTGTACAACTTCAGCGGCCTCCCAAGTTGAAAATGTGACTCAAAGAGTGAAATCCTACGGTAGTGTCAGAATTGGGAGTCTGAGGAATGGAAGCGACGTGAACGTCATGGGACGCGTGAGGTTTTCTCTCAATGAATTGTGAAGCAGGAACAAAAGAGGTCAAAGAGTTAGAGCTTGGTCTGAGTAATCAAGAGGTCAGCATGAAGGAACTTGACAATCAGTGATTGGGATGATGGGGACGGAATGAACTCTCAAACCTGGGCCATTTCCATCACTAACCGCGACCAGAGTCCGTCCAGACTCCGCCTCTATACGTCTTTGTCATTGTCACCCTAATCAAGATCCACAGAGGCACATAGGCAAGGGGCTCAGCCAGTAATTGTGAAACCAAGACGAGACTCGAGACTCGAAATGAATAAATTATCTCGTGCAAACGCAAGGGGAAGCTATAACTCCCTCTTTAGTTGCATCTTATCGGCAAAACAGAGATTTTGCTTATATTCCCTCATGGGGTGCAGCGAAAAAGTTCCTTAAAAAATGCGTCCAGTTTTGATGAAAAATATCCCTTTCACCATTTCACGTCAAACAGTAAATTATGGCCAGGTTATGTCAGGTAAAAATTTTACACAAAGTTTCATTGAATTTCAAATACATAGTAAAGTTAGGCTAAGTTTGCCGAAATTATTTCAATCGGACTATGTCGAGGGACCTTTTACGGTTGAACTTATTTTCGAGGAACTTTTGTCGTAGAACCGCTCAAAGAGAATAGACACTAAATAGATTTACATTTAATTAGGAGACTGTAATGCACAGAGTTGTCCTAGCAGAACTCCCATTTGAAACATTCCTAATTTCTTTCTCTTTCCGCTTTGGTGAAAGGCTGTAGTTTCTTTAGAAATGTTTCTGAAACGGAGACAAACGGAAGAGAATGATGGGCTGAGGAAAAAGGAGCAGACTCATGCTCCCTCAATCCCGGGTTTAATTTAATCCACACAACTGCATTATTCCCTCTTTTAGTGACTTGCTCTCTGTCCGGCCTAAACGCGTGCAAGCTAGACTGCATTCATGCCTGATTTTGAGAGAATGTAGGAAATTAAATTCAGTTTGGAGACAAAAGACTGTACTCGAGCTCCTCTGTGCATGACTTAAAAGTGCATCTTTTATATTTTGGAGACAAAACGATCTGAGGCTGGTTTAAATATAGGGAATGAAGGAGTGAATGATACTCCGAAATAGACTTTTGTGTGAGGGCTAGATGGATGACAGACTGAGTGTTTTTGGAAACTGCGTACAGCTCCTAATAGACAATTAACGGCTCGAACCCTTTACACTCATTTTGGAACCAATTATAGCTGTACATGCAGGAGACTCTCCGTCGGCCTAACTGTAATTTTCCTCTCAATTTTTCTACACCCTCCGAATATCAAGCCAGACTTTCTTCATTCCCAACCAATTCATTCTCTCGTCGTTATTCTACACAACGCTCAAGTCAAGCCCTTGAAAAAGAGAGCAGGACACATGGCCACGTTCTGTCACATTTATCATTTTGCACTCCATTCCATTTGAACGGGGTAGAAATACAGAGCGAGAATGTTGTACTAGCCAAGCCCAGAATCAAGGAGTCTCGATGAAGAAAATCCCTAATTTATTTCACTTTGAAACAAGAGCAAAACAAGAACAAAGCAAATGAAACGAAACCAGAAGAATACATTATGTGGAGACCGGAGCCGAACGTAAACCAACAAACAACGAATAGTAACACTCCCCGTGCAGCCACATCCTCAGCAGACAGGCATGTCACCGTCATAATAATTTTAAAAGCATTTCATGTTCTAGAAGACACTAACGTTTACCAAAGTAAAGACAACAACAGGAAAATTAAAAGGCGAAGGGAAAAAAAAAATCCAAGCTGGTTCTGAAAAGGTTAATGTAACATCATTTAAACATTGTGAACATTGAATGAGAATTGAAATCCTGGTTGAACAAACACATAAATAAAAATTTAACTTCTGCGTGTCTCTCATGGTCCAGTTTTCCACAAGACCTAATGTAAATCATTCCTTTCTATTCCACTTTTAAGTAAATGCAAAGTCCTAGGGGAACACCCTGAAAATCCTCAGAGGTAAACAAACATATAATTCATATTTAATTACTATCTGATAAGTTGTAATAGGCTAGCGCTTCTCTTCTCCACTTGACCCATCACCTGAGAAGCTGGGGTTCAAACGATAATTAGTGTCCTTCCTTGGCCTCTGATTTATGAACAACTCGAAACCTAAATTCCCAAATGAACTGGCTTGGGCTGAGAAAATCCATATTTTCGTTCCTGAAACAATGGGGCAGCTCACTTGGAGGTTAAAGTTGAAATCGGGAAGTAATTGATCATAAATTGTGAAGGAGAGTGTTTAATGTATGCAGATATTATAGGCATAATCTACTGCCTACAACGCTACACAAATATTCGACTCTTCGTCCCAGCGAAGAACCATTTACTTCCATTGAATGGGTCGGCATAAAGGAATATAGAATTACCTACTTTCATGCATTGTTTTCCCTCGTCAAAACGAACCACCAACATTAGTTATTAGTGCAAAAAAGTTGGAGCCTGAGTAAAAAAGAAACGTTATGGCAAATTATGATGTTTTCCTCTTTAAGTACACGAATTAATATGTCAGGGAAGAGATGAGAAATTATGACATTTTTATTAGATTTACTTTAGGCGACGTGAATTTCATGCCTCTTCTGACGTGATACTTATTGCGGACTCTAATTGTTCCATGCCCGTAACGTAGCCTTCTAAATTACTGCAAAATAAGGTAAAGTTGTTTCACTCATTCATCTCCGGGCTTTGACTGTGAAAAAGACGAGTTGGTGATAATCATGCCAGAGACTGCCCAGACACATTGTTACAAACTAGCTCATTGGAATGTTGTTAAGTTGTTAAAGGACCTGGCCTAGCTATGGGAATGGGGAAAATAAACCAGAGGCTAAAGCCGGGACGCCGAAAATGTTCCCTGCGAAAAATTGTCACTCCTAAAAAGTCCAATAGAAACAAAAAACGACAAAGTTTCCTATGAGCCCAAACTGCAAATTGTGAATTGGTTAGATTTACTGTCCCTCAATACAATTTGTATTAATACTTAGTAAAGTTAGGCTAGGTTTGCCAACCAAATTTTCATCGTTGAAACGATTTGGAAGAAAAATGTTCGTATGGAGTTATAGGAAACTTTTTCGTAGAACACGAAGTCATCTCTTCATTGACACGACGAAGCTGTAAAATAATAAGATAATAAAGCATTTAGCTCTGAGAAGTGAGACTTCCAATCTGATCTACGTGTGGAAAAAGGAGGAACAGCAGCGGACCCACACATTTGAACCTGAACCCATACAACCCTTTTGTCTCTATTGTTGTTGGGGCAAATAGGGACTAGCTGGCCCTACTGTGCTTAATATTCAAATCATGATGAGGAGATTAGAGAAGAGGGCCATAAATCTAATCCTACGATCACTTGGGAGATTCAATTCTTCCGCTGAAAATAAAATATAAATGTATAAACTTTTATACTCGTGTTTGACGTGCCTACAAAGAAGGCTCAAGTCAACTGTAACTAATATGCGTTAACGATTTGACTTTTGGCTAGGTTTAGCGTAATCTCTGACTTAAAGTAAGTACGTCAAATGGATAAAATCTTCCTCATCTCCAAGCTACTAAATAAGTGCATCCTTTGCCCTAGAGCTTAGCCAAAAAAATCTAATTTTTTAAATTGTCGTGAAGATTCGACATACTTGTAAAAACTGAGACGTTATAGAATTACGCTAGCTTAAAAATTAATTTCGAACAGAAATGGCATATTATTCACATTCTCTACGGCTTGCGCCTATTATTTATAATGATGTTATTCAAAACAGAAGAGCAGAAGTGTATATCACTCTGAATTTATCAGGGAACATGAAATGGCAACCTTTCGCACACCTTACCAGCAGACGCAGCCCCGTTCTGCCTCCCGCGTCTCAATTGTCATGCTTCACTCTTTATTATTCTCCAGAGGTACACGAACCAACAGCCAAATGTCAACAATCCAATAAAAATAACCAAAAAGAAAAAAAAAGAAACCCCCGTCTTCCGAAATGAACAATTGAACTGGGCTCAAGCAAGAGCCAAGCCGCGATTAACAATTCAGAACCAAGCCTGATGACAACAGATGCATTTGCAGACTGAATCTATAATTCAAGAATCCGGATTAAAAACCACAGAAATACACTTGATGCACAATAGAGATCGTGTTATGGATTAGACGTCATCGACTGAAGAGCGAAGCCCATTCATTCCGATTGTGTCCACAGATAGGAAAATCATTACAACTAAATCATTCCGTGCTCATCAACGGCGACGGGTCGGATGATAATTGAGATCACAATCTAGAAATTAAAGCCTTTATTCGTGCCAAAGTTGAATAAATAACCCTTTCCACTTCATATCAGAAGTAGAATAACAAAAGAATATTTTGTTTAGCCAATTGTCAGCGTTGACGTTCGAATATGAACTAAGATGCGAGAGTGCTTGATGCCTGGATTAACGTCTGTGCAATTTCGTAAGCTCGGCTTACTGCAAATGCACACAACAGAACCGGTGCTACTGTCCTCAGCATAGAAACCATGAGCACAATAACATTAGTTATGGATTTTTATTATCTGTGACTCGGAATGAGAGAAATTAAATCTGAATTTACGGTCCTTGTGTCCGCCGAGTACAGGTCCTACTACCTGTCGTCACATTATATTACTCTGACCCACGCTCATTATTTGTCAACCTCATCCAGCTTTACTTATGATCAAATCCGTGGTGGACATCACATCACAATTAGTTGGCCTGTTCGGTGAGAGCCATCATTAGTTGGCGGAGTAAAAATTTAATAATGAACTATGCTCGTCCTTATCGTACACCAACCGGATTAATAAGAAAAAATGTGGCTTGATTCCTATGTTATGCCTGCTATGCACTACCAGGCAGCTTCATTTCCTGTCAACATCAGCATTCTGAGTTGTGTCACCTAATTACAGTGTGCGGTTCAGTGCTACTTGCTCCTTCGGAAGAACCCAAGCCCTGCACGCCAAGTTCTGATAAACCAGGCCTCGCTCGTCACTTTAATTTAACTCCAAAGGTCAACAAACAGATTGTGAATTGTGAGATTGAGTAGGTAAACCTAATAATTAGTTTACACGGAATCCAATCTTCTTATCACCTTGTTAATTACATCACTTCTTCACATGTCGTAGTGGTACTTAAGTAGAGGGAACATGAAGTGAACATAGTCCCTCCCAAGAACATGCTTCGAAACAGGATGGACCGAAAGAACGGGCTGGCCAACTCTACCTAGTTTACCAGCAGCTCAGCTCATATCACTAATGGAATTAGGTTTCAACATATGAGTCATCAGGGAAAATACGAAGACAACAATCGATTATTATTGATTTACTAGAACTTTCCAGTGAACAATGACCACGAATTTCCTTTTTCTATCCTTCACAATTTACAATGCATTATTCAGAGCAATTAACGGGCTGCGTTAAGCAATACGCCGTTGCGTCATTGTCATTCAGCAGCATTTGGATGGCTTAATAGTAGTTCAGCACTAAAATTAGGTTTATCTGGTGTATGCTGGACTCATCATCCTTCAACTTATTTGTGGCTAAACCGATTCTCACATCAGTGTTGCCATAGCACAACCAGCATAGAAAACTTGAAACTAACAACGTTAACATTAGGCCCCAGAGTAAAAATTATGCCGGTGCCGGCAATAGTGTGCTACCACTACTGTACATAAGCCCTTATCCAAGCATAATTATGAAAAACCTAATTTCATTTGATGAATTTAACCTCAGGTCATTTTACTTAGCAAATTAGGTTTACACTTCTCCCAATACATAAATTACACTTTCTCAATCTCAGCCAGAGTAGGTACAAAAAATTCGGATTGCAATTTGTATATTAAATGATAATCAGAACTATGTCCCGGTGGAATTCTTTGTTAATTGTGTTCATAAATCGCATGTACTTTCAAAACAATTCTTTTGTAGGTACAGTTTTAATTAAATTGCTGGCGGCCAACTTGATTACGGAATATCTTGTAAGCTATCCTGCGTCAAAACGGTATATTGCTACTGTGAACCAAAACTACAGCCGTGAATCAATCCAAGATTCCTCAGCGACTGCATTCCCAATTTAAAAAAAAGATAAATGGACCAAACTCTTTCATGCACGATTAATTAATACTCCCCACTGTCTCAGGCACAACCAAGTTGGAACAATACGAAATCTCTTTTTAAAAATATCAAATGAAAAACTGATACGCTCACTCTCTTCTGCTCTGCTCCTGTATAAATCCCATCAAAGAACTTTTATACAGTAGAGGAAGGGCAACAAATAGCGTAACAGCAAGGCGCTTCTATTTTATTCTCCACAACAATTACAACGTTTTCCCCTGGCTTATGAACATCTTTCATTATTTCTCCACTTTCTTCTTTTTTGGACAATAAACGTGTGGTTATAATGAGTAACCCAACAACAACTCAAAATTGAATTACAACTACTCTACTTTCCTCCTTTGAAGAAATTGGGAAATACGAGCAAGAATCACGTAGCACAAACTACGTATTTCCCCCCAAATTTCCAATACTTCCATATGTAATTATCGATAGATAATGATCCTGACGTTCCTACTTAGCAGCCAATTATTGAATTTTAGTACTGACCGATATTTTTTTATAAAAATTCAATATTTTTTTTACAGAAAACAGAGCTTGTAATTACAGTAATTTGAAACCAAAAATTGATTCAGAATGTCCTTGGAGGAGTAATTATGTAAATAGATTTGAGTAAGTGCAAAGCTGAAATAGTCATCCAATTGATTGGTCAGTGAACTGGGCTCAACTCATTGTTACCAATGCAGATGGAGAGATTTCCGTATCCAACAAGTTATTATAATGCGTGCAGAAGAGAATGAACTGCCTAAATGGTAAATAATGCAAAGTCACAACAAAGAAGTCCTGCTAGACATGCTGGCTCCCGTGATAGAGCCATTCATTCCTAGTTACTATTCATACATACCTACATACGTAGGTACACTTTTTTTTTGCAACGACCGGTGAGGATACCAGAAGTGTATCTGTTAGTCTGTTCACCCCTACGTTAATTACTGGATTAGTCATGAAGCTGGGCTACTGCTACGATTGGAGATGAGGCAAAAATGATTGTAAAAATTATTTTCGTTACTAACCTTCGTTTTCCACAACCAACATTGTCAATCTCAATATGACGATAAGAAGCGTAGGCAGCCATGTTAATTGGGCTTCGGGTTCAAAATTCCACACAAAAGTAACAAGAAAAAGTAGCGTGAGTTGTTCCTTGAGAGGATTCTAAGGCTGGAGTGATGTAATTATTGTTTTTCTGGAGTCTCTTCCGTCGTCCTTATGGGCTCTTGCAGAAAAGAGAAACTTCGGATTTATTGAGATACCGGGGAGGAAGGCTTTCCCGAAATAGAGTGACTGTTACTTTTTTTTCTATTTTAAGTAGGATGTTCGACTGAGGGGGCTTCGGGGTTCTAATGGAGTTAGTGGAGTTTGACTGTTCCTGTGCCTCTGTCTGAGCCAGAACTGAGCCCAGCGTCAGCCCGTGCTTTGAGGTAGATCTGAGAATAATTAGAATATTGGAATGTTGCGGGAAGTGTTGCTGGTGGAGCGGTATGCAGAGGTTCGTTCCAGGAGACACACTGATAGCAAATAATTTCCCTCACTACCAACTTAAAGTATTTTGAGCTCAGAAAAATCAAATGTTTCAACAATGTAGAGACAGGGAAAAACTCAATTGAAAAATGAAGTTCATTTCGGAAAACCAAAAAACCCCCACCCCTTTTTCAACTGAGAACTGCTTACTGCCATCAAGCTGGCTGGGCTGGCAAAATGGTCTCATGATTGGACTCTTTTTCCTTCAGCATCTTCGGCTTTCAACACTTTTCGTATCTATTTTGCCTCCTTTCCCCTTATCTCCGCTACACTCCGCTGCTACACATTCCCACATGCAGCAATAGCTAATGCCTAAATATGAGTCTGCATTTCCCTTATTCAGCTCTTTCAACAATCAAACTAGCCAACCTGCTCTCTGACGAGATGGGAACAGTGCATTGTTAGAGACGTGAAGAGCTCTTGCATCTTCCATTCCCTCATAATGTCATGCCATAGAGTCGTCCAACGCCAAGTGCATAGGCAGCAGAGGCACACTGGCCGGCGGTATAATGGGATGGCATGGGAACAGGTCATAACTCTCCTTTCTCATTAGCTCCCTCTTTCTCCTTCCCATACTGATTGATGACTGAGTAATTAAAATTAATTTACATTAATTAGCCTTCTGACCTTACAAACTAATTCCCAACTGCTCATGCCTAGCTGATAAAGCTGTTTCCAATTCTGCATAAGACTTAGAATTACAAATGTGTGTATTACACTACCAGAATTGAATATTCTATGTAGAAAATTATACTAATAATCAGAAGAATATATATATTTTCAATGAATCCAAGGAAACCCAAAAACAACAGTGAACAAGTTCACTGCGAAAAAAAAAGTCCCAGAAAAAGTTTCCACAGTTCGACTTTTGCCTTTTTACAACCATTAAATCGTAGGTTCGGATAGCTATCGTGTCAATGGATGATATTTCTGATAGTAAGAAGTTAGCTTAATTTGCTAAAAGCATTCTAAACGGGAAAACTGACTCAAAAGAATCTTTACAGGGGAATTTATTCGAGTGAATTTTTTTGTAGAACCCTAAGCTAATCCGAAATGATCCTGTTGTGAGTTGTTTGGAAGAAACCGGTAGGAGAGTGTGAACACGATGCAGAATATGGAGTAATTACACGATATGAGATACGAGTTGATGATAAGTATCAATTTTAATCCGGGTCAAAGTCGTGGCTCATCAGAAGAGTCGTGTCCAACCGAGATCCCGGAAACAATGAACTACAAATATGAGCAACAGCTCCTGGGGAAATTTTAATTAGAGAGACGGAATACTGCCTTATCTCCTACTTCTGCTACTAAAATGGATATCTCAATTAGGAACCCAACAAATTCACATAAGTTGAGTGAAACCTCTTGATAAGAAAACTATGTACTTAAATCATAGCCAGTCTAACTATTTTGTGTCATGATAAAAACCCAGAAGCCATGTGTGTCGCATGATGATTTCTATACCCTCAACTCAAACCATATTTTCAAACAGCAGGAAAGCCATACAACTAAATCTCAGCTATACACGTGAATCCAGTGAACTTGGATTTGATTCGAGAATATCAAATTCCAATCCAATCTGATACATTAAAACTATATGTACGAGTAGATACAAAAAAAAACGCATCCTGTCTTGATCGTGTACCCTATAGGCGTACAAAATAGGCACATTTGTTTCACCCTGGAAGACCATTGCATGGAATGGGCTACAGAAAGGTTAGAAAAGAGAAGCCATGTTCGGAAACAGGATCTGGAATGTCACACATAGGAACAAACCTATATAATACGTTCTGATCACCACGGGGAACATTGACAGTAACATGGAATGATACTCCAATTCCAATTCATTGCTACAGAACATGACGACGCTCCGTTTAGAACAGAACAGGTTAATCGGTATCTGACAAACGTGGAATGATGACCTATAGATCGCCTCCGAAGTCATTAGCCCATGGCGGAGCTATGAATATCTACCGTCTACTTAGCATCAACATATGTATGTAAATGCATGTCAATGTTTACAAACCTGGAAAATACATGAGCACACGTGTATATTTTTTTATTCATTTCCGTAAACGTGAGGGAAGGAAGAGCGTAGAGAGGAAACTAACGTCGGTGCTTATAGGCTGACATTCCATTGGTTTTTGCTTTGGCCTGTCCGCTGGGCTGACCAAAGGTGCAGGACTGGGAGACAGGTTGACGGGCAGACAGGGTGGGTGATGGTCACACCAAAAGTAACAATAGGCATACAAATTACCTAACAATCACATTATATTTCATTTTCAATGGGGTTCACCGGGTCAGAGACTAAGGCACATCTCTTCCAGGCCCAGAGCTCTGATACTTACTCAGCAGCAGTTGCTCGGAAAATGGAACTACGAGTTTTAATTCAGAGAAATCAAATCATTTTTCAACTGTCCAGACTCCACAGTCGACCTGAGGTGTTGCCTGTCAGGAATGATGCCGAGAATTTTTACATTTTTTTACGATGGAAGAGGAAACGGATGAAAGGCTCATAGAACTAATAGCTTACCGAGTCACTCAGAGTCATGGGCTGGGTTTTTCCTGTTTACACTCCACATTTCCCTGTTAATTATTCTTAGCACCAAAAACGTCGAGTGTAATTAATGGAAGGTTCGAAAACACATTAATTTAGAATAAATAGTTTGTTCATAACTGTGCTTCCTCGTGAGTCTGTTGGCCCAAGAGCCGTTCTCAGCCGTAGTGTTATTAGGATGTCAGTAGTACCTACGTTTGCCATATGGTTCGTTTAAGCCCACCGTTCGTTCGGTCCACCCACGCAATTTTGAAAGCGTTTTAGACGTAAAATGAAGGAAAATATTTCATGAACGTTTCCAATTAAATGGTACATGATAAGGGTGGCTATATCGCGGAATGGCTGGAGATTCCAGATTCCATCACATCCAGGAGCTTATGAACTGCCACCCTGGTACGTAGGTACTACGAGTATATGAAAATAATTTAGAAATTCCAAATTACTTTGCATTTATTTGTTTCGTACTACTACAGTCTACAGTACTGAGGATCTTCAAGGATGTGCATCATTTTCACCGCCCAAGAGACGAAGCATTACTTGAAAACCTGTAAAAACGAGTATGCCACACAACAGGGCTCTTTCTGCTTCGGAACAAGTGGTTTTGAATTTTTGAAAGCTATTTTTTATACAAAGGCAGTGTGAAGTGAATGTGTATTCAGAAAACTATTTAGACAACAATGCCATATTTCTGTGTTTTTTTTCAATGTTAAGGTACATGAGGCTTTACTCATTTCCCGCACAGTGGGATTACTTGTATTTTCAATTCAATCAAAATCCCCGACTCTTCTTGTTCCTTCTTTCTGAAAACCTTTGTGAGAAGATACTACGTCTATTCGAGAACCAGATTTACACAAGTACTTTGGAGTTTACCAGGCACTAAACCGCACTGATCTGACATGACGTAGTACCTATTACATAAAGATTCGAATTTAAATAATATGTGGGCAGAGTGTAGATATATCCAAAAAAAATGAATTGGGATAAACGAGAGACCTTCAAGGCAGGACGCAGTTCTTATTCGTGAGGTAGAAAATAGGAGCAAACATCATGTATACCATTTTCCTTTAAACTTTAAACCACAACAAGGGGTATTTAAATGGTTCTACGACAAGTTACAAGAGAATTCGATTCTACGAAACAATTCACTCGAAAATGTTCTCCCGTAAAACTTCCTGAACCTAATTTTACTCTTAGAAATTACACCCAATAAGACTATCGCTAATTGTTTTTAACCTTAAGTGTATCTAACCTGACGAGGATTACAGTTTTCGTGTGAAAGCGTAAAAACGTAAATTTTTGGGGAAACTTTCTGGAGAACTTTTTCTAGGGTACTTTTTTCGCCACCCTGTTTAAACAGTCGTAGTAGTTAAACTTTTTTCGCATTGCACTTCGATAAACAAATTATGGATCGATATGTATTGCATAAAAACTTAGTATGTATGCATGTATTAATACGAATATGTGTATAGCTAATCTGTATGAGTATAAACCTAAACCCACAACATTAAGCGTTGTTCATAAACAAATAATGACAACAAGCAGAGAATAATTGCAGTTTTGACCATATAAATTGACTCCCTTGTACCAAAGTCTTCACCACAACAATCATTATCATTATTTTTTTCATCACAACAGTCTTTGATTGGATTTTTGGGCATGTATACAAATTGTAATAGGAAGTGCAGACACACCACTACGATGTAAGCGTCTTAAAGCCCAGTGAAACAAGTCTCAAATCACTTGCGGCTATCTTGAGCATGTTAAAAATCCGTATATCATCATGTGCTTAAGTCATAATACTTACCTAGCATTAAATACTTCTTTACAGCTACCAAGCTACACGGCGTAAAAATGAGAAATGGAAAATGGAACTAGCACTAGGAGTTAAGTAATCGAGTATAGAAAGAATGCCACCGAATAGTCGGCTGTTCCATGCACTTCCCACAAACCTGAACATTCGTGCTCAATACGGTAAATAGCAATACACACGGTAATATTCATCGTTTGTAAATTGTAAATCAGTTGATTATACCCTTCAGCATTTGCCAATAAGCGGGCGGTGGTGGCGGTGATGAAACACACATACTTCAAACACCATACAATTATTGGTACCTACTCACAAAAGGAGGGAGGCTTGCAGTAGTGCTTATTCCATGTACTAGAACGAGATGCATGAGCATTACCGAAATTCCAAGGGATGAACTAAGAGGGAATATGAGATGGACAGACCAGCAGGGCAATAACACAATATACTACCTATCAGTCATCTCCGAGAAATTTGGTATTATCATATTCAAGAATTTTTAATAAAACAAGATTTAAAAAAAAAAGTTTATTCCTTTTGTGAACTGTAGAATTGGGAAGCATGAAGTATTCGAACAAATGCCAAAAAGAGCTCATGCTCCACCGCCTATCTCTGCAGATTAAGTTTGTTGTAATAAAAGGAAGCTGAGTTAGCATAGTAATAAATCATCAGTTATCTTTTCTTTTATAATTACGAGACAAAAAAAAGAGAATCAACGAGAGACGACCATAAAGCACAGTAATGACAAGAATGACAATGACTATAAACCAGGCTGTTGGAAATGTGCAATGCTGCAAGAGACGTTTTTGTATTTTGAAATGTGAGGTAAATGGACAGGTCTACGTTTTCCTGTGTGAGAAAAGAGAGAAATAGGCAGGTAGTCGAGTAAATGGTATAATTTGGTTACACGGGATGATGAGTCCTCCGGAGTCTTTGTCACATTAAAATTATTTTGCATGCTGTGATTATGCTGCAGCCTGCTGGTCAACCCTTTGAACATGCATGTCTAGTCAATGGCAATGGCAGTGCCCTTTCTCTAGGTCTTTAACTCGTTGACATGGCATTGGCATTCGGCTCTACTAGTGCAAGAATAGACATGGCCCCTAACTGCGTGATTGCATCCAGTACGCCGTATTGTCTTTAAAAAGTTCACTAAACTGAGAATGGGTTCTTGTTCCTTTCCATTTATTATAAAAATATTTGGACAGTACATATATAAGTTAGTGTATCTGGGGATGCATATTGTGTGGTTATGGTCAGATGCAGACACGGGCAATTGACTAGTAGGCACACATTTACTGAACTTATTCAAAAAACAGTCCAGTGTATTTGCTGCAAAAAGAAATAATTATTTCAAAGACAAATGATTACTGCAATAACTAGATATTGAGACCAATCTTGGTTTTCCTTCATCTGGAACGTGTTTATTGTGAAAAATTACTACATACTTTGCTTCTCAATCCCGAGAGACATTGTTAGCCTGTCATCTCAAGTGAAAACAAAAATAGAAAGTAGGAGTAGATTGTCCGAATAATCGTTAGAAATAATACGATTCAGGCTGAGGCTTCAAGGAAATGTGTTGAGTTGGCAGTGGAATCATATTTGTTAGAGGTAGGCGAGCAGCTGCCTACTGCCGCATCTCAGTTCATCAATCTAAGAGGATTTGCATGGATGAAAAGACAATGAGGCAGAAGGCATGTCCCGTGGCTGGATCAATTTTCAGAAAGCATAATCTACTCCAATGTAATGACTGCCATAAAAATGTAAATAGAATAAACTTGAGACTCTGATCTGCTCTCTGCAACTCACTCCCCAATTTTCAACATGGATTAACTTTTCTCATCTCAGGCAAATCCAAGATCCAAAAAACTAAAACCTCAAAACGTCACACTGTTGTGGTTTCTCTTGGGACATTACTCCTTTCATCTCTTTCCAATGTCCATCCCAATTCCATGTCGAACAGAGCTTATTAACTCATAGCCAACTTAATTGTTCCCTCTATGTCGGTATCTAGCATTTACAACCGGATTGGCTCATTTCAATTTGAATTTTCGAATATTATTTTCGTGATTGGAAGATGTTCGCGTCGAGACCTACAAGAGATATCTATAATTCCAATACGGATATTACATTGGCTATGAGATTACATCTAAACTAGTAAGCGTACTGTTGCTTCCTTAAGGGTACTGTTGTTTCTTTAAGGGTACCATTGCTTCCTTAAGGGTACTGTTGTTTCTTTAAGGGTACCATTGCTTCCTTAAGGGTACTGTTGCTTCCTTACGAGTACTGTTGTTTCTTTAAGGGTACTGTTGCTTCCTTAAGCGTACTGTTTTTTAAGGGTACTAAGGGTACTGTTGCAGGGTACTGTATTTCTTGTGTTTATCTCTGCTAAGCCTGTTTCTTATCGGTTACAAGTTACAACCGTTTATTTATATTTGTATCAGCGCGTATGCTGCAGCTGATTTGCTCAAGTTAACACGTAAAATGGAAGAAATGGCGAACGAATTAATATTAGGAATTCGATAGTGCTAGGCCCGGCCCAAATGCAGTTGATGTAAGTACACAGATGAGTGCTTTGCGCTGAACTAAAGATTACTAGTTCATTCATATGCTGCTAGTTGGAGCCTTATCTCCATGCCTAGCTTGAAACCCATCATTCACTCGTTCTTGGAAAAAAGTAATGTATAATGTAGTGAAAAGTCAACGACAGGAACTACAGTGACGTCTCATCATAATCATTATGATGATGCGGAATATAGGTTCATCCCAGCCCTCCTCTGCCTGGATCTGATTATCAAAACGAGCACAGCACCAGAAATTGCTGCTTGGCTATGGAGAACGCGACCAAAAGGGTTTTGCTTCGTTGAGTGCCTTCTGAAAAGTACCAAAGGCTTGTTGGAGATTTAAAAGTCATTGGGCATGGTGTATCCTACATCCGATCCCATGAAACAGCGCCAGTTTGAACTAATTGCACTAAAATTCCAGTAATGCTGCCAATGGTCACGCCAAGGAACTGCTTCCCCAGTTGGGCCGACAATTTGAGTAACTGGATAACTCGCTGTGAGTTGCTCCTATTACTGGCTGCGACTAAAATCAAGAAGATTCTTGCGTATTCAGAATTTCGATCTACAGTATGCCAAAGCAAAATACTGCATTACTGCATTACTGCGATGCAGACAAACTGCAGTAGTGTCCACACGACACAAGACACATGAGGGTAATCTGTCCTCGGCCTAGCCTCTCTTTCATGTCCATTTTCCCCTGTCGCACTTTCCCTTTCTGTGACGGTGATGTATGACGTATGGATTGGTTTCTTATTAGAACGTACTGACACACACTCACCTGTCAGGCAGTGCGAGATCAAAGAGAATGAGAAAATGTGAACTAATTGAAATGAGTTTTGGTTCCAGTTTGAGTGTGAAGGGAAGTCCTGAGTGGACTTTCTCAAGTTGAAAAGAGAAATAAATACGATCTAAGGAGCTTCTCCACTCATCAAGTTTCATGAGATATGAAAACGTCTGCCAAGCAACTCTTGAGAGTCTTTGACTTATGCACTGGCATTGGGCTGAGAGATATGGACAAGAGCCTCGCTTTGCTCAAAAGCTGCAAAAAGAATAATACGAAACCTAGTTGACCATGTCCGTTCTGGTTACTTAACTTTTCATAAGGCTAGAGTCTTTGTGAGTCAGAAAATAGGTTTTGGCTGAAGAAGGGAACAGGACGACGACTCGGACTCATCAAGTCCGCGAATAACAAAAAGGCATTCCACTCCCAATCTGTACAATAATGTCTGAATTGGGTGAGAAAGAAGATGGAAGCAGGTTGGAATTTACGTTTAGCTGCCTCCATGAATCAAGAGTCTGATGTCTGTCTGCTGCATTAGTTCTCAAATGGTGAATAGACGAAGGAGATGACTTATTTATGCTCGTGAGGCAGGAGGCACAAGGCAGAGCTACTATGCCAAACGAAGATCTCGAGTTGCACGAATGGAAAATAAATTCAAACTAAATGGAGTATGGTGGGAGACTTTCTTATTCTTAATTCAGAACAAAATAGCCTACAACTGTCTCATCAGTAATGCACGAGAATCCATAAGTTACATGAAATACCTAGAAACCAGCAGGTATTCCTCCATTCACTGCAACAGAGCTGCTCTCAGCTAGTTGGCCGAGATAGGTTTAACAGACTAATTACGAGCTGCACTTGTCGCATTTCACTTTAAGTATGAGCTGTCCATTGTTATCACGCTTGGATGTTTCTGTATTCACAGTCACGACGTCCATGAAAATTCCTAGGTTGTTTCTACGAAAACTTTCTACGCGTAAACGTTATTTTTAAAAACTTTACACGAGTACTTTTGTATTATTAAAATACTAAACTAATTTAGCAACGTACTAGAAAATCGATCTAATAACGATGACATCGACACCATATATAAGCTAGCCGAAGATAAATGAACGTAACCTAAAAAGTTTCAGCTAGGATTTAGGGAATTTTTTCAAATGCATATTGTCGAACACACTTTCTTGCCAGGAACTTTTCCCTATTCCGCTCGTAGCAGTAAGCTGGCAATGAGTATTCAATTGCAAAAAAAGTGCAAAGTGTAAAAACCAAAACATGGAGAAATGCCTGGCCGAGTCAGACCAAGGCCCATTTAGCCGATAAGAGCATTTGGAAGGAAAGAAATAATCATTTTGGGAATGATGCTCATGATTCCGTGGAGAAGATGCCGGCTGTCAGAGGAAAGCAGAAAGCAGAGATTGTCCAAGTCAACAATCAACTGCACGCGAAGGAGTAAAATGGAGATTAGATCCACCGCTGTTACGGACACTCAGTCCATCTCCGTCCTTCCCCACTTTTCTATCATTCAGAAGGAATTGTGCACTAGAATTTCTGCCTGTAACACAAGTCTACTTCATCTGGGGAAAAAATTGAGAGAAATAATGAAAAACATTCACGTCTCAGTTTCTATAAAGCTCATGTTGATGAGTCGGTGTCAATGTCAATGATTTCAAAGAGCAGAGCAGCGTGTTAGCAGTAATTGAAGAGCCTCTTAAGCTCACTCATTTATTAAGTACAGTACAGGGAAGCTATACGCTAGAACCCAGGAATGCACTTTTTTTTTTACAAAGCACCCAAACTGCCTGATTATCAATTCATCAGGGTCCCAAGTGAGACGAGGGATACAAAAAATATGACAAACACCCTTAAATTATACTCAAAAAATGCATATAATAATTAAATCCTTGTTCTACAACACAAGCATCTGACCCAACCCTGGATCTACAATTCTGTCTGGTCTAATCCGTCATTAGCAGCGAGGCAGTTGTAAGTACTCGGTATAATACAATGTTTTTGTTTTCAAATTTATGTATGACCATTGTTCCCTGAGCTACGACTAAGAAAGTAATACCTACCTGGAGTGGAACAAAAGGAGAGAAAAATGACTAGTCAAGCACTAAACATCGTCAGGGAAGTAGAGATCCAAAACTTTTAAATCAAAATGTCCTACGCTCACAAAAAGCCTGTTCCTAATTTATTGTACACATTTATTTCTTCTTCTTCGCACAATTACAGTCCTTCCTTGTACAGGAACATTCAATGCATTAGCATCACAATTACATTTAAAGCTCCAGGAAGGAAGGGAACGAGAGAGAAAGATAAAACACAGGAAAACAATTGGGAAATTAGCAACAAAGGCGAGGTGCAACATGCATACAGCTGAGCCTTGTTTATGAAGCCTGCAATTCTAAGAAATTTAAAGTCTCCAACGAAAAAGTTACCCGCAAAAAAGTTCCCTGCAAAAGTTCCCTGCAAAAGTTCCCTGCAAAAGTTCCCTGCAAAAGTTCCCTGCAAAAGTTCCCTACAAAAGTTCCCTGCAAAAGTTCCCTGCAAAAGTTCCCTCGCATAAGTTTGACAGATTTCAATTTTGTTCGTGAAAACTAATCCAGCTTTAATAGCCCTTGGCCCCATATCCAAGCTAAGACTAACCTAATTGAACATTAGCAGCCTGACCACAATTTACGGTGTCAAAGGATAAAAATGGGAAAATTTGTCAGTGCATTTTTTTCGGGGTAAATTTTTCGCAGGGATCTTTTCCACCATCCCCTTGGCTAAGCTAATGAAACCAAATTGTTCAGTATGATTAATGCAGGTTTAGCTTTATTTTCTTCCGGTAACTAAATACGAGTGGATTGGATATGGCCATGGGAGGAATGCTGAATTATTGCTCTTTTCCTCCAACTCTTAATCTAAATTAGTTGTCTCATTCCGCAGTCCCCTTTCATTAGAACTAAATCTAATAATTCTTGTCTCAGCGGCCCAAGATGCGGTGAAATGACAATGACCGTGAGCTAACGGTACATGGGATTCTGTCACTCCAAACGTTCATATCCATAGAGGCGGACTTGTATAGAAAAACGAGAAAAGGAGAAGAACAAACGACACCGCCGCACTTGTTTGGAGCAAGCATAATAGTCATCAGGAGAATCGAATGATAAAAGGAAAATCCAAATGTAGATTGTTCTCAATGCATCCTACAGCTATTATACACTTGTTAAACAGAAGGATGTGGAGGTATTGTGGCCGTCTTTTGTAGAAAAAAACTATGCTAGCACAGGTGACAGGCTTTCCATAAACCTGAGAAGCTACTTGTGATTTTTTGAGTATAATGTATAATCAAAATTGGAACGATGCAACTGTGACTTGGTTATACTCAATATAAAACTTATCTTAGGCTTCGGAAAAGAGAATGTTGCAAACTTTCTACATGTCTGCATGGCTTAATTTTTAGTGCATTTTTTATTCGTTTTATGAAATATTACAAAAAATAAACTAACCTTATGGAAGGTACAACAATTGATTAAAAATTAGTATAGCCTAATTCAAATTGAAGTATGACCTAAAATACGCTGATGGGTAAATAAAAAGGCTGGCACACGAAGTTTTTGATATCTTCAAATAAAATATCATCTCAATCAGCAACATCTTTATTGCTTACTAAACTTTAGTCATGTTTTACTAGAATAGAATGGACGTCTTAATAAGGAATTATACAGTAGAGGAACGACACGAGCACGAGGAGTCTAGCAAAAATAATTGGATATTCAAACTGATGCATGAGCTTGAATTGCATTTCCTACAACTTCCCTGCACACAAAGTTCAGGAAAGGCATGTTTCCTTACATTGGACTCGATCGAATACCGTAACCAAAACCAACACAATGATGATGAGATGGAAACAAAGCACTATATTAGTTGTAGCTAATATTCACTACGTGCAAAAAATTGGAAACCTAAATTTAGATACGGATGCGGGCATTCCACACGTTCACCGTGAGAGCTTGCTCTAAATAAGTTCCTCTAGCCATGCACATTCTGTACAGGATATAGCTCACAATATAAAATACCTATAATAATGTACATGTTGGGCCAACTAATTTCCTTTTTACGACTTGGTTCAGCCAGGTAGAGGGTGAGTGAGGTGTGCAAGAATTAAGTTTAAAATTAGAGTACAGAGTCTATTATGCACATAAAAAAAGTGGAGATCCGAGCATATATTTTTAGATTGAAGTTTCGTACAATGGGCACGTAATAAGAGAGTTGAACGTAGCAAAAAAGAATTGATCGTTTTTTAAACGGTAGCTCCGTCACGACTTTTGGAGCTTCTGCTAAGGATTCCGTGTGCTCAGAGGACTTTCATTCCATTTATCCGTATTATCCTTCAGGTGCTAATAATATTTCTTCAAGCTAAATGACTACTTTCAGGACATTACTCGGCCCTTCTATTCTTCCGTCCAAAAATCTGTCATCGAGGTTACTCTAGGTCATGTCAGAAACTTTGTAGTACCAATGCTTGCACGGACTACAAAAGTTCAAAACAAGGTTCGACGGAGAAGCTCCGTGGAATGAGCTTGTCCGATATAATGGTTGCAGCAAATCTAGCCTTTCAATGACACGATAGATAAATCTAGCTTAACCTTACTAAATGTAACCTACAGTCTGAGCTGAGCAAGGTTAACAAGGGACTTTTTGAAGAGAAAAAGTTTTCGAATCCCAAAAAGTAACCGGGTTTGAATTATCGCGGCTATGGAATATTCAAAAGTGGCTATGGAAAAAATGAATTGGCTATGAAATAAGTGGAAAGGGCTATGAAATGAATGAAGTGGCTATGGCTTTTCGGACCTAACCTAACCTAGCTTAACCTAATTGAATAAGTTTTGAACATAATAGCCGATTTCGTCATTTTCATAGCCATTTTATTTATTCCATAGCCGGAATAATTTATTCCCAAAGTAAACACATACGCAGGGATGGCTGAGATATCGAATTTGAATCTTTAATTCTGCCATAATTAGCAATCATTTGGCAAGAAATGGAGGCTGTTTAAAAAGAAGCCGCTAAAGAGTGTCGGAAGAAATAAATCTTCTCTCCGTTTCAAGCTCAAGTGTATCCCTTAATCTTCCCTCTCAAGTCAAAGAGTAATAATATGGAATGGGCTAGAATCCTGACTGAAGTGTTTATGGTATCTATCTCTCTGTATTTATATTCAAGAGGAGCCAAGAGTCAAGATTAGTTCTGCAGTTTTACTACTTCCCAGTTAAAGTTAAGTATGTGGAAATCAGATGCATGCACATGTTTTTTATGTATACACAACACACACACGTGGATTTGTATATTTTCATGTTTCTACTTTGAATATCATTATATGGCGAAAGCACACACACACACCCAGAGCAGAGCCCATAGTTCATCAGCCAAAGAAAATGCTTGTTTTTCTCTCGGCTCTAGTGTTTTCGTACGGCAGGCACGACTTGACACAAATGGATTGATTGAACCGACACAAGATTTGCCTTTCGTCATTTCTTTCTACGGTATTTACTTCCTACCACCAGAAGAGCGTCCTTCTACATCGGCATACGGAATTTGAATATTTGGCTTTTGTTAAAATAATTTTGTAACATGAATTATCCATGCTGGAATAAACTTTACCAGAGAATTCATTAGTAAAATAAGACGTATCGTATTTCTTAGCAAAGAACAGTTGAATGTAAAGAAATTCTGCTAATAATACCGTGCCATCAACCGCACAGTCTAAAGTAAACATTGTATATATAAGTTACTACATTTGACTAATTTGGATCATCCAGTGAGAACACGTTTTTAAAGGTCAATGCCTCCAGCTAAGCTCTTGAAGCTGCCGCATTGTAATCAAGCCCTGCTCAGGAATTTGGCATGGATTTAGTAAAAGTATTACAGTTAAATTCCTGAATCTACGACAGTGAATTTACATTTCATAGCTCATCAACCAACACTTGATGCATACAGAAGATAAGGAACCTCTCGACTGCAATAATGATGAGAAGATGTTTGCATAAACTGAATTGAATAGGCAATATAATATGCAAGCTATCGTGTAAACAATAATCTTGAGCTGTAAAGCGTTTTTTGTCTCCACTTACATCCTCCTATACATATTCTAGTAGAGGCAAAACCCTGCCTTCGTCAGCTCGGGGCCCCAGGAGTCTAAGATTAACTTAAGATATGCTCATATGCAGCCATTAAGGAATATTTTTTAAATGCAGATACATTGCATATTTTCGCCTATTTACTGTTTCGATTATATATGTACATTCTTGCAACTACATACAACATCAGAGTCTCATTGACGAATATTGTGCGTATTTACGCACTTAACGAAATCCCATCCGTAGGTCCGCAAACTTGCACTCGAATTCAACAACAGTACAAGTGCCAACAACCCTTGTGAATTTTGGCCTGTTCACCTCGAGCAGCCCTTTATATGCGTACTCCATAATGAACTGTGGTAAATCGTGGCAGACGGACAGACGAACGAGATAGTTTCTTAGCCAAGTCCCTTCTGGTCCAAAAGTGGGAGTAGCGACTTTCCTTCATAAAATGTGTGTGCTTGACAAGGACTGGTGTTCTTATTGTTGTAAGCACTTAGCGTGACATGACATGACATGAATGATCGGATGGGATGGTGAGACAAATAAAGTGAAAAGTGAAAATGGTAAATAGAAGAGGAAGAACAAGAGAAGGCATGTAACGACTTTGCTAAACTTAATTATTTATAATTTTCAGATTTTGAATAACTGCCCTAGTTTCCTTTTTAATCACATTACTTGCCTCAGCCTGGCCTCCTCAGCACTAACTTGCTGGCTCATGCTACCCACCCATTATTCAAGCACTGGGCTGTGTTCAAAATTGATTGACTACAGAGTTGCTCTAATTTGTCTTCACCTAAATACAATTTTTTCAAGACAATGACAGGCTTCTGATGGGCTTTACACATTATTTTTTCACAGTTCTACAAAAACGCTCCCTTCGAAAAAGTTTCCCCACAAAAGTTCCCTGGAATAAGTTTGTACGATTAAAATACTTTTAACAAACTTAACTGTACTGTTAGAAATTCAGACAATGAAACGAGGCCGATATCTAGCTTAGTCCTGCCTAACTGAGCGTAACCTGACCACTTTTAACAGTCCGAGGTCAAAGGGCACAAAGGACATATTTGAGGGGAACTTTTTAGAAGGAACATTTTCCCAGGGATCCCAAGGACTCTTCGGTTTCCTTCGCTCATCCGTACCAGTCACTCTCGATTACTCTGTAAACTCCAAATGTTGCTAGGATTAGAGACACTTCGGATTTCATGCTTTACTGTGTCAATGAAATAAAAAGTAAACAACAGCTAAAAAGAAATCATACCAAAGTGTCATTATCATTACCCTTGTCATTAGGAGCGGAAGAAAAAGTGTGCGGCTACGTACTAGAATATTTGCAGTACTGTATGCACTTTTAGCACTTGACCTCTTTTCTCCCAATTTTTCTGCCAACCGGTTGTGCACTGTGTATTCCAAAATAACAAATGACTCGCCTATAAAAACGTATTTGTATTTGTTTTGTATCGGTAAGTTTAGCTGTTGGCTTAGGCGGAGCTCGGAAAGCTATGCCGGGTTTACTCATCCCATGAATGGTATTAGAAAGCAGAGTTTAAACATTATATTTAGAATCCTAATTGCCAAAATGGAAATCAATTCATAATCCAGTGCAGAGTGTCAACCACACCGAATTGTTCTTAGCAGAGAAAGCTGATAATTTGCTAAACACAAGCTGGTAACTGCCGTCGCGGTAACTATCCTTGGTGGCCAAATCGCTGCGGGCAGACCCTTGTATACGAAAATCAGCATGTATCAGTGCAACCGGCTAAATGCACTGTCTACCTTTCTATCTAGCCAATTTCGAAGTTTGGTAAACAACCCTGAGCTTCAAGGCAAAATATAGTGTCTGTCACAGCAACTGAAGCAGGTATTGATGATTAAACCTAAACATTAACCTTGCCAGCTAAATATGTAGTAGGGTTTCATATTTCTTCAGCGTATGTGTACGTACATGTATGAGATCCTTGCAACTGATACCCGTGAGCTTTTCATAGGTTCAGTGATTTGCACTGATTCGTTGATTGCTAGTATCTTATATCTGTATTCATAACGTACTTTTGCATGTGCCCAGGATAAACTAAAAATAGAAAAGCGACAGAGAATCCGAGTCACGTCAATGCCAAAGCAGCATCAAGGAGTGCGTAAATCTTAAAATGCGTACGGCACCTGATGCACAGAACGGAGGCTGAATGCGGATGAAGTCAGGGTGAAGGGCGGACATTCCCATCAGCTCGTCTTTATTTTCTTGTACAAGAATACAAGATTCATGCGGAGACGTCGAGTTGCCTGAGATTCAAGCATTTATTTGAGGCTGCTAGAAATTAAGGCTTGAAGCCAGTGTGTTGTAAATTTTAATATTTTTCAACAATTGAAAATCCGAGCCCGAACGAGTAGGATGAATGCCTCGAAACTGTTAGAAAGATCAACAAGAAACAACAATGCTAACCACTTGGATCTCCTATCTCCTTCAATATTAATTAACACTCTTGTTTCAGACCTCTCCGCGTCGTGCCTACAGATTAGTTACTTGAGATAAAACCTGATGAGAATCTCTAAACTAAATGTTGCAAATCATGCAGCTAAGCCCTCGTATTTTTTTAATTGTCACATAGCACGTGCAGATAATATTATGCAGAAAAGAAATATGAACTTAATAACATCATGATCATGAGACATCTCGTGATTCCAAATCAATGGCGATAGGGTGTAAACTCCCGTTGCATTCAACGCTTCTGAACTTTGGTTTGACACGCAGAGCTGTACACTTTATGCATTTTAAATACTGAAGCCAATATACGAAGCAAGAATCGCCGAGTTTTAGGATTTGGTATGGGTGAGCAGCTCCCTTGGTAAATGCAATCGATTTTTAAAAAAAATGTTAAATCTCAAATAAATTCATGATAACGAAGCAAATAGATGTTTACGACAAGACGTCTATTTTCAGTCGTCTTCAAGCATACACCTGTTTGAACTATACATGGCGTTAGCTAGTAAATCAAGCAAATGAGCAATTCCATTAAAGCATACACGCCAGAGGACCAGGCCCAATTGACCTAAAACCGGCAAACCGTAGTTCCCATTTTCGTTTCGACATCGACATTTTGTGCAGATGTTACAAGTCATTTGACAAAGAGAACAGAGGCGTTATGCGTACCAGATGACATTGTATGCAAACATAAAAATTAATTTCCCGAAGAAGAAAGCAATATTCCCGACGAGACTCAATCACGCTACGTTGTTGATCTCAGGAAGAGGCTTGTAAAATTGTATTTTTTAAAGAGGAGCAGATCTGAGCAGATGCAATGCATGGGAGGATATCGAGGAAGGAAGGGAATGTGGAGAGGTTGAGGAACTTGAACTGAGGCTATTTCATTAATAAGATGTCCGAGGATAGCCAAGTCCAAGAGCAAGAAGCCTGATGAAGATCAGCCTTCTAATCATCATAACAAGACGAGGTTCGCTAATAACCCAAGAGCTCAGAGCATAAATCCAAATTATCTTTATTGCTCCAAAATAATCGCAACTTTTCCCTTTACGATCCGACGGTCTGCTTCTGCTACAGTTAGGAACACACTCGGCCTACCTGCGGGCGTGTCCATATCCGCAGACATGGGCATTCAATAGGAATAACCTATCCTACAGAGTAACACCGTTTCCTCATCTCCCAAAAATCATAACTGTGCTTGTGTGAAGCACTTCTTATCCGTTTGCTAATCAGCCCTGCTCGTTCGACCGCTTCACAACACAACGCTTCAAATTACACACACATGGATAAGTACCCAGCGAACATTATGTACTTACAACTTTCAGACTCAACATTTTTCAGTATATTAAAAGCCATTCAATTAAGCACTCGTACGGAAGTGATTTGTGTTGTTGATTCTCACTTTAAAAGCCAATTTTAAACTTGTCAACAATTTGGAATTTGGAGTAGGCACCGACCCAAGCAACAAACACAAGCGTTCCAGGCGGGAATGCCCAGAACTTTGCTTACACAAATCTGTACCGTATTAAGGACAAAATCACATCAGCTTGACACATCCAATCCAAACTATGAATGCACTCAGAATTCCCACAGTCTCCATTTCTGAATGCGAAAGGCTCATATTTTAAATTGGCGTGGTACCAGAAGCACAATTATGCAAAGTGGAACTTCTTGAATGAATTGTGAAGAAGGATAACAATACTTGACCGCTGCAATAAAAGCATTGTATTCTTAAACCATATTCTGTGTTATTGCGGTGTGGAAGGAATAATAGAAAATACAATACGATTTCAAATCCATACACCAATTCTAGACAGACATTCTCTCATAACATGGCATGAGGTGGTGAAAAGTTTCATTCCCAGTTCTTGACGCAGACTTAGACTTAGGAAAATGCAGTATTAAAATAACCGTTCACTTCAAAGACGAGAAACTCTTATTCTGCTTTAATACACTTTATACGTACCTAATTTTTTAAACGAGCTTTTGATACCATAAACTGACAAGTTTAAGTCAAGCCCCACGGCTACACGAATAGGTTTGTTCGAAAAAGCTCCCTCCACAAAATTACCCGCCGTAAAATATTCATCTACTTAATTTAGTATTACAAATTCCACCTAATGTCACTTTATCAAGATCTAGCCTAACCTAAATAATTGAACGTAACCTGAGCATAATTTACGGTTTGAGAAGAAAGATTAAAAAGAAAACGTGACATTTTTGGCGAAATGTTTTGGCAGGGAGCTATTCACCGCTCCAAGTCTCGCCGTACCTGTTAAATGCCGTACCCCAATTGCATCGTGAAGCCAATCCAGCAATTTATGTCCCTGGGTTTCTTTCCACTGTCCTATTTGGTCTTTGATTTCATGAAATATTATCATTGTCATGAAAAATCGTGTGAATTTCGCACGTCACATGATACAAGAATAAAATAAAGACGCGAGAGAAGGAAGACAACAACAGCAAATAGATTCAACAAACAGAGGAAGCTGACACATTAATTTATATTTCGAAGGAGCCTGATGAGCAAAACTGAAATAACTGCATTGGTCTACTGTCTACTAGGAAACTATAATGTATATCCACTTCCTTTCCTACCGTATACAATGTACGTACATGCATGGCATGAAACGCCCGAGCATCTCTTCATAATGCAAAAGTATACCACTGCAGGAGCCTCAAAAGAAATAAAAACACATTGTTGTTACCCACAAATTGGACAACAATGCATTTTCCACGGTTATCAGATCACAACACAGCTGTTGTCAACCCCTCGCAGTTCATGTAGAGTGGATTAATTTGTTTAGCACGACGATAAACTTTACTGTAAAATTACCAAAACTTGCAACTATCATCAGTTAGAAATAATAGCTGGGAGCTGTAGGACTCCTAACCTAATTATCATTACAGTACTTACTAATATTTGCTGCTAATGCGATTCGGAGAACCAGGACAAAATTTCTGGAAAAATTCAGCACGTTAGCAAAACTCAAATTATGTCAAATTGAGGAATAGTACCGCTATACAATACACCTTGACGTCTGTGCCTCAGTTCATTAAAACCCCAAATCCTGGCATATCCGTTGAATGACACAATGTAAAAGTTGCAGGGAAGACAAATCATAATAATAAATGACGTGGATAAACAATGGTGAATGAATGGAACACTTTTGTGCCATTATAATATATTCCGACTCTGAATTAGGTCAGCCCACTCTCATAGAGACATTAGATGCTCAGAATATGAATGGAAATAGGCATAGCTGTGTATTGAATGTACGTCCACAAATTAAATGTGGCCGGAATGAATAGAATTAGAGGAGAGATTAGAGAGAAGAACCCGTATTACGACAGGCCTGGGCTCTCTGCCGTAAAACTATGAATTAAATCAAATTGTCAGCTTACAGTGGTCGAGTAGTAATAACATAGTAATTACTCGGCCTTTCTGTTTTCCTCCCTGCATCGCCATATAACCAATCCTAGAGTATAACCGGCTAAATGTTCATCTTCTCTATCTGTTATTCGGTTTTGAAGTTTGGCAGACAACCGATAACCGTAACTTCAAGGTGTAACATAGGGCCTGACAGGCAAACTGAGGCAGGAATGTATTATTGAACTTAAAGATGTTTCTAACCTTTAACAAATAAATTAAGGGAATCAATAATTCAGAATTGAATGTATGTGTGTATGTATACAATCCCAGGTTCCGCGCTTGGGCAGAGATTCGTGGGCAGCTACCCGATTAGAAATCTGTTATCAGGATCCCGCAAAGGTTATTCTGTTGAAAATCCCCTGTAAGGAATTGGGACATCG
>JAQFXY010000420.1:0-29281 GCA_034693865.1 Ceratophysella sigillata | reverse complement strand
TATTGGGGTTTGATATGAAAAGGAAACACGTGTTAGTTCAGTTCACGGCTCTGTTTTGTATGGTTTTGAGAATTTTGTAATTATTCAATTTAATTAATTGTACTTAATTTCCTGTCCGTAGGACGGGCTTTCAGCTAGTAAATAAATATTTATAAACCTCAGACTAAGTATACCTACCCTACAGCTAGGCATACTAGCCGTAAGCTAGCTAGGCTTATTCTAAGATAAATACTAATATTTTGCATGGACAATGGACAATAGGCAGGCAAAGAATACGAATTTTTGCTTATAATTATTTTTACTCAATTGAGGCCGAGGCGTCGGATCCGAAATTGGAATGGGAGTATTAAGAAGAAAAGCGTACCGGCGTGGTAGATTGCTCGGAAGATTGGACGAAGCGCCCTCTGCTGCACTTTGGGCTATGTAAACAAAAGCTTGCAAAAAACACATCATCACAAAATCAGAAATCCCAAAGCACGACGAAATCCCGAAATCATAAAAACAAAAACAGCGGAATCCAATTGAAGATTTCGAAAACTATAACAACAACATTAGCCCAAACAAATCGAAGTAAAGATTCCACTTTTGACTTTACTCAGTGCAAAAGGTCGGTTGACCCAGTCTCGTTTACCAGTGTACTCCGTGACCGGCGTGACACTGACAGTTGGAGTGAGTGTACCATTATCGTTGTTGACGTTTGACGGTGACTGTAATTTGGAAGTGAGACTGCGAGTGCGAGTGTAAAGATCACCGTGTCAGTAAGTTATAAGTGCACCATTATTTGTGTCAAATATTCTCTCTATCTAGAACTATGTAGATGTACATACTCATAGTCGTGCATTGCACGCACATGTTATACGTTATACTGTACATGTCAATGTACGTAAGTAGTCTATTCAGTTTGCAATGACCATTTACTAGGCTTATTCCCTCTCGGGCCATTAAACATTAAATGTAAAACCTCAAACTCCTTTTCTGGAATGTAAGGCCTTTCTTAACTCGTAAAACCTAATTGCCAATGCAGTTGAGGCTTATGACTCAAGAAATAGGGTTTCGAGGTTTTACATTTAATGGCCTGATGTAGGCTTTCAATCCGTTGACATTTACGTCTACTAAAGGAATACTTTATAATTTGTATTTCTGTAGGAATTAATATCCACGGGACAGATGAAGGCCATGTTTATGTGAAGAAAAACCGTGTGGGGTTTATTATTGAAAAGTAAAAAAAATAAAAAATGACGACTGGACAATACGAAATTCCAGCTTGGTAAGTCTCTTATCAAATTCAAAATAGAATGCAAAATACACTAGGCGTGAATAAAATTAATTACATGTACTTGTTTATTTTCAATCATAGGGCTGCTGTGCCACCTTCCGGAATGCATTTGGATGTGATGAAGGGTGACAAATTAGTGCAAGTGAGGAGTAAATACATCAAGTAGCAAATGTCGCTGCTGCCTGCGGGTCTCGATTTACATTATGTATTATTACATTGCGTAATTTGATGATTTTCAGAAATTGATGATTGACCAGAAGAAGCATTATCTCTTTGGAAGAAATCCTCAGCAGAATGACTTCTGTGTTGAGCACGCCTCCTGCTCCAGAGTACATAGTGTTCTATTGTATCACAAACATTTGGAGCGAGCCTTCCTGGTCGACTTAGGGAGCAGTGAGTTGCAATTCATTTGTTTCTTTTTTACAGTGTGCGGATTGTGATTTAGGTTGATATTTGGAGAGCATTTAAGAATATTCCAGAGCTGTGCTAACCGTTTCTTGATTTTTAATATTTTTAGCTCATGGGACTTACGTTGGTACACTGCGTCTGGAAGCTCATAAACCGACACAGTTACAGCTGGATACCAGATTCCATTTTGGTGCCTCCACGAGACAGTACATCATGCGAGAACGACCTAAACACCCAGGATCTCGTTCAACGATGAACGAGTTGGAAAAGTTTACGAATGACAGCGAGGGAGGTCTTCTAGGACTTCCAGAGACTGATAGTGAATTGGATAATTTAACAGAGTTCAATACGGCACACAATAGGCGAATTTCAATGCTTGGAATCCCGGATGAGGACAAGCATAAGAAGAAAAGAAAGAAACTCTTTCTGTCCTTCAATGACGAGGACGAAGTGATTAATCCTGAGGATGTTGATCCTTCCGTAGGTCGATTTAGGAACTTGGTTCACAGTACTGTGATTCCGTCGGCAAACAAGAAAGTAAGTTTGTCTGAATTTATCATTGTCGTAGTACCTGCAAAAGCTGGGAATTGTCGTATCACAGAGCTTAGAGCTAAGAGAGTGGCAAGTCTTTAAAAATGGCAGAAAATGTCGTACCGTGCTTATAAGGTTAACAAGTAAGACAGCTCTTTCTAAGCAGTTCGCTGAAACTCTACTAACTGATGATTATCTGTATATTTAGAGGCCCAAGCTGGACCATGGATTGGTCCCTCATCCACCGGTCAAGCATCACTATGTCCAGAGAGTCAGCATGAATCTCTATGATGACCTTCAGCCCGATCACTCAGTATCAACTCCTTTCTTCACCTCCTTGTCCACCAAATTGGGACTTCCCGTTCCGAACCCAGCACCAGACATCGAGGAGGAAGTATTGAAGGTTCCGGACCACGTTCCTCCTCTGCCACCTCTTCCCAGTCGACCCATGTCAGAAAACTTAAATGAACCCAAGAAGAAAAAGTACGCCAAAGAGGCTTGGCCTGGCAAGAAACATGGAAGCAATCTGCTCGTTTAATTAACCATTATCAACTGGATTCCAGTAATTCCAGGTGGTAGACAAACCATCCAACTCAAGTAATTCAAATTCAGCATATTTATTACTTTTACTTACTTTCTACCAAGTTCTGCGAAACTCCGCTCCAACCCAAAAATCACAAAAATATATATATGTAACAATAAAAATAATTTGAGCCTTGATAAGTGGGAAAATTTAGGAAGAACAAGGTACAAGCGATGCGAGCTAGCACTGTATGTAATTATAGTGTATTGGTATTTGTAATGCTTATTTGTAATGGATGGAAAAGAATTCCAATTTAGCAGGTCTATTGACCCTTTGGATATATGTATTAGATAGCTATTCAACAGATTAGATTGCCTCTATTTATTTCACCAACCACAAACTGGTAATAAGGGTGACACTATTTACGGGGCAGTATTGTTTGCTTTCACTTAGATTAGCAGGAATCCATTTCTGACAAATTCTGTGTTTTCTTAACTGGAATCTTATATGGGATGGCGGATGGCTACTATTATGTAACTTCATGTTGCTCAGTTCACTGTATTGAGATTTGGTATTCCTTCGTGCAAGAAGTGGAGTGAATTTGGCTATTTTCTTCCACTTTCAAACAAGTTGCTATTATTCTTAAATTTTGTACCTGTGTATTTCTTTAAAAAATATTAGAAACAATATAAGTTGCAAGTTATTGATTCTTTACCTCCGCCGTCATAAGGGGATAATTATCACAAAATGATTAACAAATTATGGATATCATACTTGTATTTAACTATCTTAATTCGTAATACAACGTAAGTAGCAGTGTTGTTTATTTATCATATTGACGATGGCGATTAACCTACGGGAGCTTCTAAAGGGAGTCCCTGAAGTTTTCACTCGTCCCGTCTGAGTCCGAGTACAGATGCCTATTGGAACTGGATCTGGACTCGTTTCGACGAGACTTTCGCTTTTGCCCTAAAAAATGAAGACTGAATGAAGCGGTTACAATGGCCAACACGTGAATAACGAACAGAGCCACTGTCAGTGACACCCAAGTCGATCGACTGGAGTCAAACCAGCTCTGAAGTTCCGAACTGCAACTAGCCTGCAATGAGAACGTAACAGATTATGAAGACCTTCCCAACGCACTTCAGTTGATCACATATATTAAGAAGAACATATCATATCATATATAAATATTATATCTAAATATGTACTTATTAAGAATTGAGAGATAGTTCTACAGATTATTATGTCTTGCGTGTTTTGATACTTACCCTACTGGTTGATATGCAAAAATGAAGATTTGGGGAATTCAAAAATTAAATATTGGACCGTATTGTCTGTATGGTATTTCAGGTGAACCGACTTGTTATGGTTAAACGACGTTACTGACATCTTATTTAATTGACGCTGATTGACTGGGCGTGTTGAATGTACAAACGATGTTTACTAGACTCGGTTTGATATTTGAACCGCGTTGAATGGTAACCTAGGCCGCGCATATAATAATCGCTTGTGCTGTAATTACTCCCATGATAAGTAAAAAGAATTGCTAGCTCTGTTAATGTAATAATATACTATTGTGTGTATGGAAGGAACGTGCTTTTGTAACAAATGCCTCCAAACTTCATTGACACGTACATTTACCTGCCTGTTCTTATTATTCTGTAAATAATGTTTGAAGTCAAATAAACTATATGATCTACAAATAGAAAATATCAGCGTCAGTTTTCCAACTTTCGTCCGCATGTTAATTAGTTAATCGATTTGTGTAGAAGCGGAAAATCCTATCTTTCGTATCATCACTTTCTGTTTGAATAAACCAAATGGAAATGGAATGATACAAAGTTAATTTGAACAATGAATACAAGTGGATAAGGAGCAGAAAGGAAATGGGAGTGCATTGTTTGTGCAAGGGAAGAAATCATGTGGAAAGTGAAGAGGTTCTTCCTATTGTTGCTCCCTTCTTTGTAACTTTGTGTGGGCTTAATTACCAAGGATTTGCGTGGAAAGTTGAGCCAGCTAAATACTGTGTTCATACAAATAGATTATGTTTATATCACCGCGTCTAAGGCTACGCACTTTATTATGCGCAGATGATCCTGTTATTACTGCTAAAGATTCTAAATACTATACTAACTTGTTTGAGACGCTTTTCCCCCTGATGAACCTCATAGCATGACGGATCCATATGGTAATTATTGTCAGCAAACTCTCTGGGTCCCTTGAATCCGCAGCAGTTGAGCTGTAAATCATGTTCATTCATATCAAGATTAATTGACAGAAGATGTCGACAGGAATTCCTTGTAATTTATTAACAGTAACTGAACAGCTGTGTCGAATATTAGTACAAGCATACAAGGAACACGTATAAAATAAAGCCTTACAGATGATTGAATGAGGTTCCTGGTGCTTTGATTAACTTCCATCCAACCAAAACGGAGAACGTCTTCGAGCTGTACAATCCATCATAAAAATAAAGTGAACCATGGAGGTTGGATAATTGAATTTCACACATGCTTATACATAGCTATTAACTACTCGTTAAATTCTAGTCCTTTAAAACAAAGAGCATGAATTGGAAATTGGAAATCGGGGAGCTTTATGCACTATATATACATAGACGATTGGCATTGATAAGTACTGGCAAAGTGTCCGTTGACACGTAGGATTTAAGTACCTGCATAAATCCGCTCGAGTTCTTGTCACTGTCATGCCTGTGTGGTTTAAGCATCAAAGTCAGATATGCTTTGAAATAATAGGTTTCCCATCTAGCACTCAAAATGGTGATCTTCGAAAAAGGTCATAGCACTCTATTCTATTCTCTCTCAGCTTCCTCAAAGGAAGAAGCATGTAAAAAGATGCGAGAAAAAGGTGAAAGTTTCCTAGGTGGAAAATTTAGTACAAAAGGAAAGAGGCGATTATTTCATTTGGATGTGCTCAAGTCAGTTGTGTGTATTTATTATCACTCGCGTTGTTTGTGAAGCCTCTCTGCATGTGTGTGACTGGGCCACTACTGCTGGCATTTGGATTAATTCCTTTACCAGCTCCAACGGAGTATGACAGCAATACAGGATTTTAAATAGTCTCTGCTGCATTATACACTTAATACTGGTTTAATACCATCTCCGCTTTCTCTGTTGACTTTAAGAATTTGATACTATAAGCTTAATGATTTCTTTACTGCTTTAAAGACTGTCAGCAAGGAGCAGATGCTGAATTCTGTGTAAGCTGTATCTACTGTAAATTACACCTCACTGTGTGGACAATAAAAATAAATGGGTGGCTGTTAAGGTGTAAATCCGTCGACAAGTCCAAGCAGTCTTGCAACAGACCCAAACTTTCAATTCCATAAATACGAAGCTATTTCACACACCGAGTCCATGTATATTTAAATGAAAACACCTTGATATATTTATTTAAGCATCAATAAAATATCAGTTGGTCACGCCAGCTGCATTAGGAATAGGCACAGCAGTTCCTTGACCGTCTTTCCACCGTATTTACAGAAATCACGACTTTGTCTTTTGGGTCTTATATGTAGTTTGTGACTTAAAGTTGCACATACTGAAATAGTGACACAATAAAGACTAGGCTCGGCTGCCGATACTGATGGGCATGCAAAATTCAATGGCGTCAATACAAATGGATTAGCTCCAGTCACAAAAGTTTGCATTTAGTGTCATAGAGCGTAGTCATAATATTATATGTACAGAATCCGCTCTCAATTTCTGTAATGTCGTAATTTCCACTCGCTAGACAATCATACTTTTGTGAGTGAGAGGAACAATTGTACGGGAGGAGGCCAGAAAAGGAGCAAAAACACATTATGATTGTCATTTATCATCATGCATGTAATAAACTAAATTGGAATAATACCATGCTCTTAAATCCAAAGTTGTGTGTAAATTGAAAACTGAAGCTTTAGTCTTTATTCATGCTGTAAACGCTTTTATTTGTTTGTTTAGTGTCGCAATACTCTATGTGCTATTAAGTATTGGAGTGGGTAGTCGTAATAATTTGAATTAGGCTGAAGAAATAACTTTCGCTATTCACTATTGCTCCGTTAGACAATACGAAGCTGAGTGAAGATAAGGAATGAGGATTGACGAAGAAGGATGACAACAAGAAGCAGAGGATGGCCGGATTTCCATTTCCAAAATCATTTACTCATGACTAAATCCCTACGCGTTTTTTGCACAAATATTCTAAAGTAGAAAGGAAGAGTCAACTGTCGTCATACCTCAATCCGTGCGACTTGGAGTACCAAAACCCCTCCCACTGCTGCTGCCACCGTCCCGATCACCATGGCGATGAACTACACAGAAAGAGTGAGAATGGGAATAAAATACATGAAATTCCAAGTAATTACGTAGTTCCCAAGATAACGAGACAAAGCCTTACACCGCAGTAGTAACATTACAAATAACATTGTACAGAACTGCTCACAGGGAATATGCCACAGCGATTTTAATATTTTACGGGGAAAACGGTCAAGCTGCACTTGCCGCATTGTCTCCCATCATCGATTCATTGTGGTATGTAAGCATAAATAATGCAAGTGCAGCTGGTCAGTGTAAGATACGTGATGCTATGATCATGATCAGCACTGGAGAATAAGTGAAAAGCCTTACCATTCCAATAATGCATGCTGTCTCACTGGCTCCAGCCACCCAACCAACGAGGCCAGTGAAGAAAAGTGAAAGTCCGATTCCAATCACGATGTACGTCAGAACCTATAGAATAAACGGGATTGAAATCTAATACATTTAGATGCATTGCCCGTTGAGTTTGCTTGAATTTATTATGGCTTCATAGTTTTCACGCTTAATTTACTGTATTAATACGTATCGTAATTTAATGATATATTAAATCTGGGCCGACACAATCTCGGTTTAACGTTAATATCTGGTACCGAAAATGCATTTCGTAAATTGTAATCGAGTTTGAATCGGCACATATGTTGACTCAACGCTTGAGCTTTATCTGCATTGTAACTATGTACATAATGATTCATTAGTAATGTGACGGTTGTTGGCTCTTGGTTCAGAAGCATTATATCTTATGGAGCGCGACACAAAGCACCGAAAATACCAGCTAAAATCGTAGATTTAGGTACCGATCCTAGGCATATTAAATTCTGAATTCATACTACTACATAGTTTAGATATATGCATATGATCAACATGTGTAAAATCTGCACCCTTAGTCAGAAAAAATGGAAGCGTGTTAAAAGATTAAGAGCGCACTGTGAATAGTAGACAAATGCCTGTGCGTGTGTCTGTGCCATGTTTAATGATATTTCGATGCACTTATGAAAACAAGCCTTATGAATGAATATGAGAATTAGCTGAGAGCTAATAAGTGTCACGGACTTTACAAGCTACAAGATTCTGTGTTTTATGGCTGTGAATCAAATACGTTCAGGCATTAAACCACAAGTAAGTAAGTGGGATGCATCTTTTAGGGAAATTAATTCAGCCAATGCCAAGTAGTATATGGCAGGAAATATGTTGTACCAAATCCATGAAGCACTTTGGATAAAAAAATTCATAAGTAGCTTGTTGAAAGTGGAAATCGCTTATTCACGGCGAAGCTGTCTGGCACACCGAACTTTCATTCTTCAGGCTACGAAATAAAAACTATGCCAAAAAAATTGTAATTACCCCTTGATGTCATACTCACCCTACAAATCTCAACGCAAGACATAGTTCCTAAAACATGCAAAACTTCATAATGCATATGCTAAATAGCAGAAAATTGAAAGAAATAGCATGCAGTTTCCGTATGTCCGCCACTGTCATTAAGGCCAGTATAATTACATACTTTTTCAGTTTTATTATTTCACGCTCCGGCATTTCAATTTTACATCTCAACATTACAGCTTTGTAATTGATGACAAGATAAGCAAAAGCTAATTTAATTAAAAATCGAGGAGATGTCATCGACAAATGTGGGATTTTACTTTGTTAAAAGCAGCATTGATCCAGTAAACTTCAGCAGACTTGCAGCATAATATATTACCGGTTTACGAAATATCATTTACCTATAATTACTTAAGGCTTAATTATAAACACCCCGCTGAAAAAGCAAAAACACCCCGCTGAATAGAACATTATCCGGCATACAACTTTTCCCCGCTTCGTACACACTTTTATCCCGCTTCTTAAAACAATTTTACCCCGCTGAACATTCTTGGCTTCAGGACATACTTGAAACTGCATCGCCGGTTTTGTTTTTTCAGCGGATAAATCTGTTCCTAGGGCGGGGTAAAGTTGTACGGGTTCTATTCAGCGGGGTATTTTTGCTTTTTCAGCAGGGTGTTTAATTGGTAGCCATTACTTAATACGACTAGGTACACTTCTATTAGCCGTTGTAAAGTCATTGTCAATATTGCCGTCACATGATTATGGCATGATTACAAAAAAAGTTCAACGAGAAAATATTGCCTCGAAACGTTTCCAAGAAATTGCTTATCCTTTTCAAAATACTGTATTCACAATTAGAAACTTCCTGTAATGACATTCGTCTAATCTAGCCCACCCTAACGAACGAAACTTAACCACAATTCACAGTTTAAGTTCAAAGGGTAAACAAAACTTTTGAATGGAAGGGTAGTTTTTTTGGGAAAGTTTTTCGAGGGAACATTTTCGTATAGGTAACTAAATAACTGACTAATATTGTAAATGGGCTGGATCCTGGAGTAGCCCTCGCCTCGTTACAGCGATACTCATTACGGCGAAACTGAAATATTTCTCACTACGGCGAAAACGCCTCTCACTTCTCAATTCAATATTCAATTCAATATTATACGAGGGCTGTCCAATAAAGAATGAGACTCGAAGCGTGTGTAATAAGAGGTAGGACCGGATAAATTTTATTATGGTTATGTATGTTGTTCTACTAGCTTAATACACTTTTCAGACATATAGAATGATATTGAATTGTTTCTGATTGGTTTTATCTCGGTGTTACCTCAATCTTATAGGTACATGTATTTGTGTAATTATGATTAAGTATTGTTGCATTGCATGTATGTAAAATGTATTGAGCATTGTCATTTCACATTTCATTTTATTCCAACTATTTTACTAAATTCAACTACTTTTGATTGTTTTTCTTATGTGTTTTTCTCAATATTTGTTATGAAAAGTAATAATTGTATATACTATTGAATATTGAACCTTTTCGGATCAGTTGGTACTAGACGGTACATTTAAGGTTGTTTCTTGAAATGGAAATGGAATTCTTTATTGGACAGCCCTCGTATAATATTGAATTAAATATTGAATTGAGAAGTGAAAGGCGTTTTCGCCGTAGTGAGAAATATTTCAGTTTCGACGTAATGAGTGTCGCTGTAACGAGGAGCCACCGGATCCTGTTGTATCTGCATGTACGTTTGGTGAGCGAACTCGATCCTAATCTTATTTGTTGGTTAATCTGACATTTTACTGACCAATCTTAATTAATCACACATATTATTTTTGAAAGGGTTTATTAAGGTCTTAAAGAAATAAATTAGAATTGCAAGTACGAGGTTCAGATTTCGCAAGGTTACTAAACCCGAAGGCAACGCCAGACAGCTCGCATCTCATCATATCGCACTAAGCTATCAAATGGCATCGGCCCAGATTCTAATTTCTCACCAACACAAATGTAGTACGATTGTGGGCACAGATAAGGTTTCATTGTAAAACAATCCCTAATCAAAAGTAAGTTCGGATATGCCTGTGGAGGTATGCGGTGTGCATGTTTTTTGTGTTTCATGTTCACGGATGTTGATTAGTTTTTGGTGGCATACGCATCTATGTATGTAGGAATATATTGCAGATGACTCACTTTTCACTTTTGAATGAAGTTGGAGGCACGGAGGTGCGGATTGAAAGAGGTTCAATTTCAATGTAATGTGTAATTAGTGAAAAGGAAGAATTAAGTCTTACCAAAGTGCCAGACTGGAACTTTTGAATAGAGACTGACGTTGAGAGAATCCATGCCACGTATCCAATGATTATGCAGCCGGCCAACTGGAAAGATTTCGAATCATCATCACCATTAAAATCAACTCTTTATGTACGTACATTATGAGAGCTACACATGCAGTCAAGTCAAGTTCAGGCAGGTGTAACATATAAGGCTCTCTGCGTTATGCGAATGCTCAGAGACGGCAAGAAGGGCGGAAGCATGGGCAATGAACTTCCTGTCTTTCACGTTTTCGTATTAATAATATTTTGATTTTGATAGGATAGAAATACAAGGCTCCATACAAAAATAAGTGCAAAGTGTGAATGTATTTTAAATGCGTGTGATTATGGTTAGTGGTGAAGTACGAAACAAGGCCATGGCACGCCACATTCAGAATGAGACGAAGATGCGATGTCTACCGTAATGTAATTACAAGACTTCTTTGTTAGTTCTTCTGGGGTTTCATCCTGTTCAACATTTTGGTCAAATGGAATTATGAATTTCTGATGGTGTGTCTTGTTGAAAGTTGACAAGCCGATCGATTTTATGTTGAAAATGAAAACACTTAACATACAAAATCCTTTTATCTGCCTGCATCTATAGTTGATTTTGTTTCTCGAAATGCCAGCGAACCAGTCGGGGTAAATGTAGGATACGTGTACGCTGCACACATGCAAGATGCAAAGCAAATACAATTATAAATGTAAATTATATAAATTAGTTTTGAGACATGAACGCGCGGTCGGTGGTAAAAGTGGGACAGTAAAATTAATTCCGAAAATAACTTAGTGTCTGGATCTTGACATATTTCAAATGACGAAGAATAACTTAGGTATTGCGAATATTCTTGAGGTTCCGAAGATATTTTTTACGGTACGATTATATTTCGTATTTTAAATCTATCTTGCGTTCCAGATAAGCTTCCTTCAGTCGGCCATCAATCATCGTTCGGTGGAATTAAAAGTGAATTTTCGGAATACGACACGTTACGATTCAGACGCTCTTCAATTCTCGCGTAAAGACAAAGCCAGTGGCCCATAGGGAATTGTATCAGAGATTAATTCAAGTACAAGGGCAATATTTCCACGCATTTATCTAGATACGATTCATACTATACTATTTTCAACACGCCACATGTTGTGTCAGATCCAAGTATTTAAATATGTATAATCCGTTAGCTCGAGAGAGAGCACAGTTCATCCCATCATGCTGTACCACATCACGGACGGGCTCGTGAAAACTTTCTGTCCTTCCAAGTGTCAACTACGACTTAATTGCCATGAACTGCATGCCTCATTCGCTCGCTTGGACGCAACGTTTCTAGAAAGTAAATGTCCCTTTATTTTTATCAGTTTCACTTTTGCGTGGACAATCACGATATCATGAAATTGGTCAATGTGTAATAGTCAATTTGTCATGTGCCTGTGGTTAATTTTTTCGGTCTCAAATAAATTACACGCCGTTTTTCATGTAGGAATAACATGTAAATAATATTTAATTTTCATTTCAAACTAAAACCCCGGTACATTGTATTGTTAAGCCTAATCTGATTGATGATTAGAACATAATTATCAATAGTACCAACTGTTAAAAATCAGTTCGAATTCGATTTTTCGGAATTTGTGTTCCACTGTTTTACTGAAAAGAAGCATAATTGATTCCTTGCATTATACTATCTGGAGCTGTATGCGAACTGCGAACCCTAGGGTGCCTATTATTAAAGGTTTAGCATTAAGCTCAGACGAAACACCTAGAGCGTCTGCTTGTTTGGCAAGATTGGAGTTGACACCACGCATGGATGTATAATGATGTAATGTCATGATGATCAGATCACAAAAGTGTTTGTTCATGTTTGTTGAACTCACACTATAAACGGCATCTCCCCAATTATAAATGGCAAAGGGAGAAACTAATTTGATGAACGACTCAGCTTGACTTATCCCTGTGTGTTTCACGGTAATGACATTATTATAGACTTCTATTGGTGTAATATTACGCAGTCTTTAATTTGTAGAACAAAAGTTCGTGACCAATAATTAAATGTCACACAAGAGTGGCGGACTATGAAATGAGTTGTTCCAACATCTCTTCATAGAATTATCGTTCATCCTCAACTCAAAGTCTTCCTAGCGTGTAAATGCCATTTAAGAGAAGGATAAGATTCCTTGAGCCCAACCTTCTTCCCTTCTAGCACGTATTTTTGCCAGAGTCAACACCTGTAAATCCCATCAACCCTCTACGAATTACTATTGTCCTAGATTACTATTGAGTCAACATACCGGGATTGGCTTTAAAAGCTGAAACTCATTTTGATACGAAACTGTTGTTTGAAACAAATGACAGATGTACTATTTTGGCACCTTGAGCTGAGATCCAAGATACAAATACAAACAAACTATACAGAAGAATATCCGTTCATCGAGCAGGGTGCGTACGGTTTTCATAACAATAGAGCAGAGAAATGACAGAAAAGTACTGTAGAAATGCCGTTTCCATTCCACACATGGGATTATTGATTGCGTGACTTGTCCAAGTAAAGGTATCACATGACAGCTATTAAGACATTTGTCACTCTGCTGCTAAAGTCTTAAGTACAATGCAGGTTGACATTTTTATTGTATTTAAAATTCTATTTAGTGAGCGAAGAGCTTGCTTTAACAAATTAAGCACATTTCCCTGATAGTTGAAAACATTAGGCATTGCTCAAGCAAGACAGCAAGAATAGATCCTGTATGGTTTTCCTGTGACATGACATAGCATCAAAATCAGGAGTTTAAATGTTCCGCATTGTCATAACCTTTAATTCACACGAAGAATCCTATCTGTAGTAAACCCGTTTTCAAATAATTCAGATGAAAAATCAGTTCCCAAAGTTACCGGAACGTTTTCTAAACCGAATTTTCTCCTGTTATGCACAGAATATTACGGGTTCGGCAAGCTACCTTGAAATAACAGTTCATATTAGGAAAACAATGACTTTTTTAGTCATCAAACCAAACTCAAAATGCAAATCTCGTAAATCCGCAACGAGTTGAAAATTGAAGCCGCAAAACTTCCAAAATAATTAAAATAGCAGAAATTCAATATCCTTATTGCATTGAGCGGAATATTTCTACAAACTTACAAAAATGATGACAGCGAAGAACGTGAGGAGATGTCCTATCCAGCCTATTGTCACACGGTTTTTACTCGCCATCCTTCGTCCTGACGCCCTACACTAATTCACACTGCCCGGCTGCATACATAGATAACCACTGCTACTGGAACCACCAGCCTCGTATTGCACAGAGTAAAATCCGAATTTCCTCTCAAAGAGTCCAACACATTAACAAAAACACAAATCAAGCGACAATCATGCAAACTGTGGATTTCTGAATTTCCAGATAATCAAAGTCCATTGATTGTAGGCTCTGGGATCTATGGAAGATCTGATGAGCTGATCTTCTGCGTCCTTTTCTTTAAAGGGAAGGATCCGAAAGAAATGCGGAGCGTTCTGAAGTCTGAACTGAACGCTGCCTACTCAAGTTGAGAAGTGATGGATCCAAAACGGAAACAAAGTCAGACATGTGTTTTTGTATTGAGTGACTCTGTATTTTTTGTAGTAATGGGCAGTGAAGCGTCAGCAGAAAGCTCTCCTTTTCCCTCCTGCCTGTCCTACTTCTTCTCTTTCCTTCAATTCAATCCATTCACACACATAAGAGCAGAAGCTAGAACATGAACATGATGAAGCTGCTGCGGAAACTCCACACTTTCTTCGAGGTGTGAAGTACATAGAAGCTGACGGGAGGAGGAAGAGTAAGTTTCCCATTACAATAAAATAAATCCAAACCACTTGAGGCTCGAGCTGGGCTTGCTTGGGCTCAGTCAGTAGTTAAAGATATAAATACAAAAAATACTAACCCCGTTTCTTCATGCACAACAAAAAGAGTAATAATTCAACAGAGACATCACTTCTACTTTTGTCCGTACAAACTTAAGTTCATTTTATTACGATTTACGAAATATGCCAGGGAACTGTAATTTACACAAAATACTTACGTATATACATACTAGTAGCAGAGTAGGTAAATATATTTTCTAAAGCAAGAGTAGGCTGGTTTTGGTGTTGACTGAAAGTGAATTCCGCTAAGTGCTATCCCGGTTTAACATTAGACGTATATGTATCATTTGTTTTTACAAAATAATTTCCAACAATCGCTTTAGCTGTTCCTCAGGAATCTGTTGGAATGAAATCCATCATCTTATGAACCCGTGCAATGGAACAGGAAAATCTCAACTGGATCATTGTCTTGTGGGAGTAGCGTAGTAGCACCAAAGGAATCTACCATAAGATTTGAATTGTGTACAGTAAATAGTGCTAAACAAAACGGATAACAGATCCCGTAATTAAATTCGTTATTGGATTAACAAGGTTGTCAATGGAATTTGTGTGAATAGGTATGTGAACAGGAAGGATACGCTAATCATGGGCTCGTGAAATTGGTTCCCACAGGTTCTAACAGTTTACAATGAAGAAGTCAGCCAATACTTTCGTTTGTCCAGGATTCGGGAATTCGAACTGACTACTTGATTTCTTAAATAATAATAATTAAAATTGAAGTGTAAAAAATATGCAGCGATTCCGATTCAAAGGCACTCTGTCACTTCCAGAAAAAAACTTTAAGCTTAGAGTAACTACGTAATTTTAATTACACATAGAAGAATAGACAAAAGACTCGTATTCTTAGTAAGCTACACAAAGTTACTGATAATATCTTTCACGCCATTCACTGAATTACTATCCGATTTCTACTCTAGCCTAAAGCAACTCTTTAACGTGGTTATAAAATTTTCTGGCTCAATTCAATTGAAGCCAACAATCCGATCTCACAACTGGTTGAATTTAAACCCATGATCAGAGACCGAGGAGCGGAGCTCAAAGCAAGGATCTCTACAGCCAAAAGTGATTTACACGTAGTATTCAAAACTTAACAATTTACTTTCGCATCGACTTGCTTTCAGAATCACATTATTAATTTGTGGTGCTTTGAATGAATCTTTATGAAAATGGATTTAACAGGATTAAATCTTTTTCGATTTTATAAATGATATAGGATTAGTGTAGTGTAAATGGAGCGTCTTGTTTTAGTTCCGTTAGATTCACTAGGGTTACTCTAACTTCACTTCGTCCGTCACGGCGTCATGGGTGACAAAAGCAAAGCTCCCTGAGGACGAGGAAGACATTTGAGTCTGGTCACTTGAACGGCGTGAGTGATGACCAGATGACGTGCCGCCACTTTCAACTTTCTTCATTTCCTCCTCGTATTCGGTCAACAGACGTCGCTGATCTTCCTCAGAAATATTCACGATATCTCCTCCATCTGGAATATTTTAGAAAACTCATTGTACTTGCACAAGTTGATGAATCTATCTTATTAACATCAGAAGTAAAATTCCAATGAAAGTAAAGCAAAACCATATCAAGGTAGTATTTAGAATGCATATATCCATCTTTGGTTACGCCAAAACCGAATCCCAGCGTTAGTGTATAGCGAAATAGCAAATGGCGGCAGGATGCAAAGATCCATTTACTAGTACATTGATTGATACATTGTGTATATTGATACATAGTATCAACATCGCATCCTTTTTGTGGCGACAAGCGACCGAGGGATATATAGTACCCGTAAATGACATGAAATTGAATCCTGGGCTTACTTTGGCTGTTAGTAGGGCTTCCAGATCCGCTTTCAGAATCCCGACGACGTGCCTCAGCTTTCAGAGCAGCTTCACGTGCCAAAGTTTCTTCCTCAGAGGAAATCAAATAGACCTGGAAGTAGAACCGGTGCCAGAACACCAAGTGTGAAGCTTTCTCAGGAACCAATTGAGAATATTGGAGCTGAAGATGCGGATTTGATGTTAATAAATCTGCCATTTCATCATTCTTGTCTTCCAAGTCAAATGTTGACATCCAAATCTCATATCCTTCCAAATTAGCCGGGTCCTTGAGGAAGATGTCTTCATTCATGGCCAACGTATAGATTCTAGCCTGTTGACGGAGGAGAAACATCATGATCATGTACTACTACTTATTACTCCAGTTTTCCCGGGCCACATGCAGTCAAATTTTCTCTACTTGCTTACCTCAGTGCGGCTGATAGCGACTGGACCATTTCGTCCCATATACATTGTTGTTTCTTCGTCATCGTCAGGGGCCACACCGAAAATGGTCGAGACTTGCTCCAGCAGTGTATTTACTTTAGAGCCAACGGTAGTGACAGCCGTTTTCGCATTGTCTTCCAAATTCAGTTTCTCTTTCAGATCCCGACCTGCTTCTTGAACAGACTCGCCAAACTCAGACAGATCTTGCTTCAAATATTGGAGCATTTCCGTGGATTTCTCCTTAGCAGTAGCCAACGTGTTCGAAAACCAGCCCGACCAACTTCCACCAGCTGCTTCATCAAGACCTGCACCATCATCCTTCTCTTGAGCTTCTTCCACAACCTTCTTTTCCTTTGAAGAAACGTCCTTCCTATTCGTGTCAAAGAACAAATGATTGTCAGTATTCTTCACTCTCTTTCGGACAGACATTATGACGGACTGAAGTTGACTAAATAAGTTTCATTTTGAGCTTGGCTTTTCACTCTTACTCCTTCAGAAAATACGCCCTACACTGACGCACTCTTCTAAAACGTAGATTGGTGAATACTTATTAATGGAAATATAAAAAACCGTAATAGGTTTATTGATTATTCCAAAGTACAAAGGACAAAGAACAAGGAGGGAGCAATAAATTGAATACGTAAGTAAAAGTGAAGGTTAGGGGTTATTACACTACTAATTATGAACAAGTGCAGGAGTTGGAGACAAAAAAAATGAAAGCAATTACAACTCTGGTCCAGTAGATTAAAAAACTGTATGACGAAACTCAAGAGACAAGTGATCTATTGAGCAAGAACAAAGTACGGGTACTGGGGATTAATGGAATGCATTGTGTCCAATACACATACGACTCCGTAACTTAAAATTAAAAAGCAGATATGCACACGTACATATGATATACGTATTTTAAAGTACTGTATTGTCCCTTAAACCCGCTGCCATTATTGCCAATTTGATTTTGAATAAAGTATTTTTAAATCATTGGCAATTGAATAAGAACAAGTGAATGTTTCATCCACTACTGTATTGTCTGTCTTCATACTTATTAACAAGAACAATTTACGTTACAACTGCTTACTCTCACTGAATCAGACAAATACAAATGGCCAGACTATCTATGCATGTTATATCACCCTTATCTCATGTCTGAAGCTTAAGGAGGTGTCCGTCTACGTGCGGCCTGTACAAGACTAAGGTATGTTTCATATCAAGTGTCAGGGTCAGACTATGGCCTAGGATTGTTGGTCAAAACACAAGTCAGTCCCAGCCATGGAGGCAAATCTTGACTGCAAGTCAAATTGGTAAAAATTCAAATGTAAATGGGATTATGTCCCATGCTTGACCTCTGACCCAACTTTCGACCTCCAAAGGGAATGTGTCCTGTACTGCAACAACTCATAAATCATTGAGCATGTCTGATTCCAACACACAATAGTTCCATAATCAACCCCTTACACCTTAAGCATTAAGTGCTAGTGGCCGAGTGATGGAGTTAGCTCATCAGAATCCGAAGTATTCGGTTCATCAGGTGTCAGGCTCAGAGACACACAAATATCATATACATATATCAAAACACAGAATCAAAGATTGCTTGTGTGCATTTACTGGTGACAGAACACAGAACTGCGTAATAAGTACGCATTTGCCTTGTCACTGACAACTTTAGCAGCATCAATTAAATCGTCTTATTAATAATGAGAACCATATTAGGGAGTCAGACTAAATATCTGGTGAACGTTTGAAATGAATGACATCATCATTATCATAGATCATAGCTTGTCAGATTCAGATGTAAGTATTGTTTACATAGTTGATAGGTAGCGATTCGAAATGATCCATGATGATTGTATGTATTTTGTTGTTTTTGGTAAATAATATTTGAATGTAATATGGTGCAACTTACGCCTTGTCCTCCATGCTGAGTCCTGTGACCTGAGCTTGGTACTCTGGAATAGCCTTGACCTGCCTTCTGTGTGCCTTTTTCCTCTCTTCTGCCAGGCGAGAACAATGTGACTGGAGACAAAAGACAAAAGAAAGGGACAACTGAGTGCAGAAGACCAGAGAAGTGGGTTCCGTTCCAAGTGCAGCAGGAGGCGGAGAGGAGACCAGCAACAACAGGGACCACCACTATTCTACTATCCGCGCCTAAGCTCAACTACAACAACCATGCACATACACACAACTGTGCAGCCCCAGAGTCTCAAAAGCTATGTAGGTATGTATAATTCAGTTGGGAATTTAAAAATACGCAAAAACTGTTCTCAGTTAAGTTTAGGCTTAACCTAACCTAACCTAACAATTAAACAGATTTAAGTGTTTGAAAAAAACTTAAACTGACGAAAATAATTAGAATGATTGTGAATGTTAATGTGGAGGCGACGGTAGCCGCCGATGTTAATTTCTTGTACACGGTTTATTGAGTAGAAATTCCTCATTGAAGCCAAACAAAAGAAAATATAGTTCAAAAGCCGATTTAAATAATAAAGTATACATGCTTAATTCAATAATTGCAAGAACACAAATCATCCTGAAATGTAAAGGACCCACTTCAACGCCTGAGACTATGCGATACTTCGAACTTCGTTTGAATAATTAACGTAAACACAATAATTGTCTGTGAGAGTTGGATCCTCCTTCCACCAGTGAATGGTATATTGACAGATACTTTATGTATGATGAGTTGATGAGTAACCAACTGGTCTTAATGAGGCTCATAAATGTAGGCGTTTAAATGCTATTCAAGCTTCAGCTTAACGTATTCATGTAATCATGCATATGCATACTGCTTATATGTATTTGTTGAACAGGCATTTGAATTGATCTTTGCTTGCGTCTCTTTACAATTATTGTGTTCTAATAATTTCAATAAGCGCATTATTTTGGTGACAAGGTTTGGTAGCTTTGGCTTCTATTGTTGTCAGGTATTGTGTATATGCCAGATTCCAGGCTACGTATATGTAGAGACACAAGAACCGAAGGTATTCTGAAGACTTACGTAATGCCGCTATTGTGTGTTGGCCGCTATTGGATTGGCATTTATCGACTTGGCCTCTATTGGTTTGGTCGCTTTGACGTGCTACCGTTTAAAATGTATCTTCGGTTCGGACTTGAAATCTGGTTTTCAAGTTTGTAGCCTTTATGTGTTCACTTGTATGCCAGATGTGAGGACCAGCAGGACGAGAAGGAACCCCGCAAAATGAGGTACTATGTAGCAAGGTACATGAATCATGACCAGCACATCTCTATCCCCTATTTTCTAGAAACCACTTTCCTTGTCATTTCATAACTGGATTACCTCTACGTGTATTGAGTGGCGATCGTAAGTCGGCGGCTGTGTGCAGAGTCTGGTTGCGCCCTCTGTCCGGCCTGAGTCCTACCCAGTGGACTATTAGGCTCAAGCTAAGCTACACGTCAGGAGACGGGCCAAATCATCAATTTCTCAGATCAGGCTGCTTCTAACACACAGTGGCTCTCTCCTTTCCAGTCATCTGAGAAGTGGATGTCAAGTTGAGGGTGCCGGTTCAAAGTTCAAAGGAGGACTTCTGCCCAAAATCCGCCTCCCACCTTCGGATTTGAGTCTTGGATCAGACCCAGTGTGCACAGGTGACTTCAGATCTTTCACTTGGAAAATACAATTATCTGCCTTATGTCAATCAATACAACCCTTGTACATTGTATGTAGTTGCCCGTACTATGCATGCTGTATGCTGTAAGTACAAGGCTGGGCTGAAAGGTTACCTACGACCTTTCAAGTTGCTTAGCTGACATATTTCATGTTTACGAACATCTGAATGAAGGCTAATTACATACATTTGTGCCTTGTTGTGTGTTGTCAGTTGACTGACCTTTGACCTTGTTACATGTTAACCGATTTTACTCTACATACCTACCTATTGGTAATTTGGTAACACCAAACGCAGCACCTGTGTTATTGTAATTAAATATTAAAAGGATTTCCGAATTCAGAACAGTAATCTTACGTTGTAAGGGCCAATGACTGACCGGTGACCACATAGACCATATAACAGTCAACCACAGTGACCTACAGCGTAGTTCGTGCGTAAATGTAGGTTGTAGTGATTTGATTTTAGAGTTTACTGAAACATAAAATTGCAACACATACCGTCAACAGGAACTGGTTGTTTAAGATTATGATTTGATTTGATGTTTTTGTTCCGAATATATAACCGCCTTAGGCATTACTTTGTACAAACAAAAGTATGCAGTACAGTTTAAAGAAAATCAAACGTGGGACGATGTTTCTGGATTCAGTATTCAGGTTTTCAGCTACTGTGATGGGTGGGGCAATTTGTTGTAAACTTTCAAGTGAATCTGTTATGTCTTAATTGGCTTAATTTGATTTGTAATTGATGAAATTGATACTGTAATATGTGTAATTATGACCCTTTGAGCATTGTAGCTAATGTTATACTAAACTGGAATATGATTTGATTTAGATACAAAATGGGAGGCAAAAGGATGTTCGGTTTGGAGCTGTTTCTCATCGTTCTGTTCATGAATCTCCGTTATTGCCTTCCATACTTTATAACTGTGGATGCGCATGCAGAAGAGTGCTTCTTTGATAAGGTTCAAAACGGAACAAAACTAGGTAAGTCGAGCGTCGTGACTCAAAAGAATAAAATTGTGTTTCAGTGTAGTTATAATCTTAATTAATATTTCTGTGTGTTTTGTTCCAAGGACTAACATTCGAGGTAATCGAGGGAGGATTTCTTGACATTGACGTTCGTGTTCTTGGTCCTGACCACGACGAAATCATCACACGGGAGCGGGAGAGCAATGGAAAAGTTACTTTTGCGGCCGGAAAAGCAGGAACTTACACGTATTGCTTTAGTAACAAAATGTCTACGATGACACCCAAAGGAGTCATGTTTTCCATGGAAGTTGGTGAACCACAGGCTGCTGTTCCCCAAGATGAAACTGAAAGTACGTATATTCCAAACCTCTTGCACCGTTTTGGCTTGACATAATAATGCAATGATGTCGCCAGCCCTGTCTTTCCCTGAGACACATAATCATAAAGCCCTGTAAATAATTCGAGTACGAACTATGTGCATTAAAAATTACTATAACCATAATCAAGCGCCTGCAGTTTATTGAATTTCTGAATTTTGCTCTGAATCCTAGTAACTCGTAATAACACTCACAAGATTTCCTCATACGCTAGTGCTTCTGACTTGCGCCCGCCTTTTTTGGCTTCGTTACTCTCAATTGAGTCTCTGTTTCTCGAGCCTGATATCACAATCACAAAAATCAGTTTCGATAGGTAAAATTAATCAGCTTCTTTTGTTTGTAGATCACTCCAACAAGCTGACGGAAATGATTAAGGAACTGTCAACGGCTCTTGTAGGAGTTAAGCACGAGCAGGAGTATATGGAAGTTCGGGACAAAATTCATAGGAAAATTAACGAATCAACTAACTCCCGTGTCGTAATGTGGTCTTTCTTTGAAGCTATTGTACTTGTGGCTATGACGGTGGGACAAGTCTACTACTTGAAACGCTTCTTTGAGGTTCGTCGAGTTGTGTAGAAGTGAGTTTGGGAACATAACACAATTCACCATCTTTGTTGTTAAATTGAATATTTATTATATAAATGGGTGTATGTCATTGTATTACTGGAAGGAATAAATTAAAAGGCTCTTCAACTTTTAATTCTTATTCGGTGCTTTCTGTTCATTCGTACATTATAGTTTTTATAGTGACAATAAACTAAAAACTTGTTCTTCTTTTAGCAACATTCACGGGATTACTGCCCTAACTTGCCTCCTTTCTTTTGAGAATATTAAAAACGTTTCTATTATGTTTGAAGAAACTCAATTATTTCCAGGCAAATACTTTAATTCTGTACAAATACCTGTAATTCTTGTTTAGTACAATGAAGCTGGGTGTGAACAGCCACTAGTGTAGTAAATTCAATTGAATATGCTATGCTGGAGTGTTGTGTGTTTGATTTTCTCGTATACAATTTCTATGAAATACCAAATACACTGAATGGATTATATAAACCAAAGACAGGATCCTACTTATCCACTGTTTATGTGGATATTATTCTCAATTTCAAGGCCATATTTCCACCTCCTGGTTTATGTTAATTTTAGCATGTGTTTTTCATAAATTATTTCCATTTTTATTCACCAGACCAGGTACATTATTCATACAATCGTACACAAACACACTTTGCAAAGCTTCAGATACAAATCGTACATTTTCAATACTTTAATAATATTTAATTATTTGTGACTTTTTCATCTAGAATCTAACAATTAGTATATTAGTTTTAGTTCACCTTACACCTACAACATTCCAAAGACTTTTGTGATACTTTCGAGCAGGAAATTGATATGCATAGTTTGTAGTTTGAATAGTAGTAACCATGAATTAACACTTAATGAATAATCAGACTAGACCTACGTAATCTAGTAGTAATAATGGATAATGAAAATGGAAGGAATGATTCAATATGATTTTTAAGCTGTTTTTGATCTTGGTTCCGTTCTTGATCCTCTTCAACGGGATTCAATCGGTTTGCATCTATGAGTTTTCTCCTTACAGCCTGGATACGGACTCACTCGTGGGTCGGAGAAAGTTTCGGGCTGAATACAGGCACAACGAGGATCCTTATGCGGAGACTCTTTGAATTGGAAGACATATCCTTCCCAACTCCGAACTATTCCGCCACTGTAGTCAAAGATTTAAATATTAGTTTATTGTCGATCAAAAAAGTATCTTGATCGTTGTCAAGACTAACTCACCTCTTTGTTGAGCACCAAAATGTTGTACCCTTCTTGTCAGTCCATTCAACATTACACGGAGGGAAAGCTTCCTTCATTTTTAGTTCAGACAGCTTCGATACCTCAGCCTCCGAAAGCCGTACCTTGAATTGCTTCATGTTCTCAGTCTCTTTTCCTTCCTCATCGTAGTAATTTCCAATATGATAGCCTACAAAATGCATTAAACCGTTTCTTACCCGACTAATTATTAGAGAAATGGAAATATATTGTGATAAGGGAGCAAAGTCTGATTGATTACTTACCAACGAACGTATAGGTTTTTACGTAGAACTCGAGCCAGCCAGCAAGTGCTGCATAATCCTCGAGTTTCAAGTCCGATATGTCACTGATTAATCCCTCGTCCGTGAATGTACCGGTCACGAAGGCACGAGTACCGTCCTTTCCTATAATTACACACGTGCGAACAATATACGGGATAAGAATTGGGCAAATTGATTATATATGAAGCTCTATAGAAGGTATACATTTATATTTTGTTCTACCAATAAATCCATGATATCCTGATCCGGGTTTGTAACTTGAAAACCCGCTCGTAACATCAAAGACGTGTCCAAGAATAATCAAGAGTGGCATGCCTCCATCTGCATAAGCCACTTCGGAGTCCGTGAATAGCTTGTACCCCTCTACTGGACTTTCCTGCCATTTCAATTTACCAATCGAGGTCAATTCCAGAGAGATCATTGGGTGCGAAGGAGCCGTGAACCACAACTTCATTACTGCCACCGAACAGATGCCCACCAAAATGGGAATGAGTGCTCGCAGCCAGTACCACCCTGAGCCACGAGGACCATCACGGCGCATGGTACATGCGTCAGACCCTTTCGCAGTCGTCTTCGGAAGATCCATTTTGTTCAAGTATCGTCTGCGCTTTTCGGCAATCTTTTCGATATCTTCTTTACTGATCCTTTCGCCGTACGACGTGGAGATGTAGGCTTGGGGAGAGCAGTGACTTGTCTTGTAGTACTGAACTCCACGCTTTCCACTCTTTTTTGCAGGTAAACCAAAGAACTTCCTAACAGTTGACAGCACAGTCGTTTTTTGTGGAACTTCGATTGGTCCCTTATAGGGTAGCTTTTCTTCTGGCGAGTCAATCGAACTTGATGAAAGATTGGCTGAATCGGATGGTGATTCAGGAAGCTTCCCTGTTCAACAAAAGTAGCATTATAATTACAAATTACTGCATGCAATTAGTTTGAATTATTATCCAAAACCGAGTTATTTATATAGCTAAAGTGCAAACCTTTAAAATTGTCGTAGAGTTAGCGAGCTTGCTTTCGGTTTAACAAAGTTTCAACCGAACACCTGAGCCGAATTACAGAGTTATTTTTAAAAAGTTTTCAATAGGTTGGGCCTTTGTTTCTGGTAACGCTGGGGAAAGGCTTAGGCATTCTTTAAAATCACTACACTCGTTGTTAAAAAAATAAGTCATTCACCGAGACTAAAATAACTCTTCTCAACGAAATATACAAGTTTACAATTGTGCCGACAAATCTATTTCTATTCAGGATTCCTTGAAACACTAATGGGGTAAAAATTGGTTCAAATTCAAGTTTAGTATGTTCTCTAAGGAAACGTTTCATGGAATGGTATTGTGTGGAATTGAATGACTATCCACTATCCCTACGTTTCAGGTAAAAAAACAAGAATTGTTCCAGCCTCACCAACTTTAATAAAGAACAATGAGCTTGTTTTAGAACGCCAAGACTCTTAAAAAGTAAGAAAGGCCAAAAAAGCGTTAGTGTAGTACAGGAAAACGGAGAGAAACGACGCTTCTTGAAAAATGTGGACTACTTTGACATATTGTGCGCTCCTGATTGGAATCATTGGTGGAATAAACTGTGCAGCAGTATCGACAAATAGCACAAAGAAGTGAGTAATAACATAAGGCATGAATAGAATAAGCATTAGCTGAATTCACATTAATTCAATACATAATATTGTATCATACAATTTCCTTTGATCAAATTATTGATGTAGCAATATGCTGAACATTCTTAAAGTTTATAAATTACAAAAAAACAAACCAAGAGCAAACCTAGCAGTAGATATTTGAAAGGTTTAATTTTTTGTAGCTGCGACGTGTTAAATATAAATATACTTATCGCAATTGAACATTTTTAGGTTTTCTTCGCCTGGAAAGAAGGTGCCAGTTCCAACAAATGCCTTTTTTCCATACGCATATGCCATTGACTTGAGCTCTTGTCACTGCCAACCTTTCGATAAACGATGTGAGGTTTCCATTGGGAAATCCATTATCATGGTGAGTCTAATTATTAGTATTTATTGAATGATTGCTTAATTAGTGAGCCTAATTAGAGTTTCTGATTATTAGGACAAAACAATTAACTGCCCTGAAGACCACCATTACTGTTGCAAAGGAAAAAGCCTACCACAAGAGACAGATAGCAAAAACAAATCTTCAAATCCTATCAACAACCAATCCCTAAATACGACTACGAATAGCAGCTCGAATCAAATTGCCACGTCATCCCCACCTAATCAATTCATTCCACGCGTCCATATTCATATTCCATCCCTGGAGAATTCTAAAACGGAAACCCTGAATCCGCTCCCAACCGCCACTAATCCCAACGCTCTGGGAACACCCGCAAAGCCCAAACCGCCAATTAAGTGCAGATGCAAAGTTCGAGATGAATGTGAGAGCAAATACACAGACTACACATTTGGTTTCCACTGCTCCTATAATAAGGTTCATTGCTGTGAACCACAAGATGAGATTAAAAAGGAAATGAACATTGTCTTGGGGACTCGAGTGATTCAATTCAATTCTTCAGCCCAATTGAAATCTAGCGAGAATCTCACTGGCGTTTCAGGCTTGACTCAGGCGAAGCCATTAGCAGAACAAATTCAATGCGTATGCTTAAGCCAAGATGAATGTTCGAGAACGAGAGATCCAATTGGTACTAATGCTCTTGGGGAACAGAAGGACACGCTCTGTCCCTTTCATTTAGTCAAATGTTGCGGAACTCCGATTTCGAAAAGAAGCGATACTTTGGAAACGGTGGAAATGGATGAAGTGGTTGATACCCTGAGCTCGGAGAACACGCAATCTGCAGGATCTGAAGGAACAGGGATTGGAAAGGGTGTTGAAGTTCATGGTAAGTGACCAATTGCTTGATCACCCAAACTCTGCTTTACTATTTCTAGCATTTATCAGGACAATAAGCTTGCATTAAATTGCACATAGCAGTACTGTACTGTACAGTATTGCTGTACTCCGATCTTACTGTTATTGCATTGAGCTTAGTAGGGTGGGAATTGATGCATTTTAGCGAACTATAAATCCTTTTCTCTACTCGTCATCAGTACATGCAATACACGACGTTGAAAATATGTATGGGCTCAAATAAGGTTCTAAGTAAGCCTATCGACTTCAATTATCTTCTGATCTTAAATTCTTGTATACGAGGCTCAGGTGATGAAAATCACAAAATAGTTAAACTTGGAGATAGGAATAAGTAAATGTACGCATAATAATGAATATGCTCAAGCCAATCAATACGTGTAAAACGCTGTATAAATTCTTCCCCTATGTACGTACATATACATACATGTAACAGCATAATAGCCAATAGCCTATACCAACTACACATACAGACTCTCCTTTCCATTGTCAATCTCGATTCTGAACCTACCTGTGTACCGGCTGACTGTGGGTTTCGGTTAATGCTGTATATGTATAAGTTTCAAGCACTACTGGAAGTATGTCAATTTCTTGTATTCTCAAAGTATCAGAGGGCAGGAATGGAATCGATACTCACAACCAGTTATCTAACACTTCTAAATTAGAAAAATATTTTGGGGAAATTATATAAATACTAAATTGTACACAAACACTCGCACCTGCTAATTGATGTTTTGAATTTACAGTCAATTCTTCTCATGTGATTCGTTGTGAAGCAACCACATTACATAACACAGTATGCTCTTGCTTTTTACCTCGAGTTTCTCTGTACTTGTGAGATAAAGATAAACCTTTTGGTTCAGTTAGAGGCATTTCACTTTACATTTACCAGACTGACTAAATACCACACTCAGCAGACTGAACATACAACTATTTACATTATTACACTTGAATCAAGCTTAAACAACCCAGTTATGCATGTACTTAAGAATGATTAAAGGGCGGCTCACCTTGGCACACATTTTATGCACAGTTTGACACTCTCGGTGTACAAACACAAACATGACATTTTTTCAAAAAAGCTATACTTTAAAACAACAAAAATTTTCGAAATGCGTTTTTTTAATTGTTTTTTTTCCGAAATATATTTTTAAAAATACTAAAGTGGATACCTATGTAGGTATGCTTTATTTGCGACATTTTAAGTGAGCACGGGTGTTTTTGCTAGATGTACTGTATGTATATCTGTATGCGCATATTTTTTAGTTTTTTAGTACAAATGTATCCGTCCTTTACTTCATGATTCACTCACTCAAACACTTTAGACGTTTAGCAGTCAACACAAACACACTTAATTAAGCTGAAGCTGAATTACCGTATTTTGACTTTACACGTTAAAAAGCCAGAATCAGAGACTGAAATCAGTTGTATTTACAAAGTTATGGGATGTCACATGTCATGTCACTATTTTAGTTTAATGTACGAGTATTACTTACTTTTGTATGGTTGAGAGTTTATCCCCTGCTCCCTATTCAATCTCCTTCTTTGTAGTACAATTCTGTATAAATCTTGTGACAGGACTTTCTAGCGTACTTACCGAAAATGGATCGACTGATTTCTTACGCGGCTGAGTGGAAACTGACAATAGCAACTTACGTCTGAAGACAATGATGACTGAACCAGTTTTCCAATAATGAATAGAAATTAGGAATAGCAAGAACACAATAGTGAATAATTTTTGAAATGGCGCTCCACAGTAGCAAGTAGCGTGGATGGATTCCATTGGTGCTCAATAGGAGAAGCAGCAATACATAGAAGAGACGCTATGCAAAAGAAAGACGCAAAAAGTTCATTGAACCCTGGGTTCTCTTTTCTGCCACTCGCACTCTGCTCTACTGCTCTGTGGATAACAATCAGGCCTGATCTCCGTTCACATAGACAGCATTACCGCACAGAGTCGCCGCCTCACGTCGCTCCTCATCACTTTCCAAATTATGCCTTGTCATTGTCTCTGTCTTCCTAGAGTACAACCAGCTAAATTATAAGTCTGTATATATGTCTCTCCGCTTTTGAAGTATGTAAAACAAACATCAACTTAACACAAAAACCGTTCTCTGTACTGTACAGTATTCACAAAAAATGTGAATTGTGAATGTATTTAGTATCTGTCAACAACTCAAGCAGAAATGAACAATTGAACTTAGTAAGCATGTTAATTAACGGGCTGAATAAGTCTGCAGTAGGTATGTGCGTATGAAAAGTTTGGATTTTAACACAGAATTAGTACAGAATCCTATGCTAGGCTCAGTTCTTTGTACAAATTCATGGGTTACTAATATAATTCTGCAACTCTTGTCATGCCGTTTTACTGTAGGTACAGAAATGGATTTACGATTTAAGTCTTGACCATACATGGAAAATCTTTCACAGAAAAAAAATCTTCTCCTATCTTGAATTTACCTTCTCCTAAATTTGTGTACCTTCTCCT
>JAQFXY010000419.1:0-29387 GCA_034693865.1 Ceratophysella sigillata | reverse complement strand
TAGACATTCACCAATATATACATACAACCAAGTATTACATTAGAGTAGTACTGTGTAATATATGCTTGCAAATAAAATATTCGTATAAAATAGACATTCACCAATATACACATACAACCAAATATAATATTAGAGTAGTATTGTGTAATATATACTTGCAAAAAAAATATTCGTATAAAATAGACATTCACCAATATATACATACAACCAAGTATTACATTAGAGTAGTACTGTGTAATATATGCTTGCAAATAAAACATTCGTATAAAATAGACATTCACTTTTGTTCAACAACAAAAATATATTAGTGGAATTAATGAGCTTGAATAAAATATTAGCAGAAACTGTCAATCAGAATAAAAATATATAATTTGAGTAGATTTAAGTGAAACGAGTTTTTGGTATGTATTTGCAAGAAGTCGGGTGGACAACGGGACTTTCATGTCTTCCACGACACAGCTTTTGATACTGCGGCATACTTCGTGGGAATCCGTACTTGGCAATCAACGGACCAGACCCGCAACACCACTGGAAGACCTGACATTCCTGGAAAGCTTCACACCTGTGCATGAACTGGCTTGAGGCCAGTCCGTACAATTGAGCTGTACAATTGGCTCGAACCTTTCTAGGACAGAGGGATGCGTGATTGGTGTACTCTGGGTCAACGTGATTGACGCATTCTGGCCGAACAATGGATCTAGCCTTTGAGGCTACAAATACACGAATTAGATACAAAAATTGGTTTGTTATTTAAAAATCAACATACCTGAAGTTGTAGCCATTTGAATGGAAGTTCTTGGGACTTCAGGCTTTTGTAGGCTATGCCTAGGCTTTCTGGGATGTCGTTTTTTCAGAGGTTTTGCTGGAATTATAATGGGTGGTTTTATAATAGGTAATATCACGGGGTGGGCGGACTCATCCCGTGAAACCTTGTTTGCTTGGACTTTGAAAAATTTTGTAATTGGGTTTGAGCTGATGATTGCTGCACTTGAACCCCGCTTTCCTGCCTTCTTCGACATATTCATTCTGCAAACTGTGACGGAGAAAGATGAGGAGAAATTTACTCTAGGAGAAAGTCACGTTGAAAATGATTTCACTCTGAAGCTCAATTTTAGGAGGCCTAGTTGGCAGCGCAGAATCGAAACATGTAAAAACGAGTATATTATGAACTGAAATTATTTCAAAATCATCAGTTTGAATTTACCAGTAGACGTAACAGCAAACCTTGTTTCCAACCAATTCAATTCAAAGGGAAAATCAAAATGAAGAAATATCTGGTTCTCACGTTTGCATTATTTGTGTCTGTTTCAGGTTCAGGTATTGTAAAATCTAAACTCTAAAAATATTTTTTAAATAAAGCTTGAATATGTCCATTTCTATATTATCAGCATACGACGTTGAGTCCGAGTGCAACAAATGCACCGTCGCAGGCATGAAATATTATTCCTACCAGCTGCATCAAGCAGCAAAGGAAGGGTACTTTTGTTTCGACGTATCTGACGTCCGATTCCGTCTCGAGCCTCGAGATGCTATTGCTGGATAGATTTGAGTCCCCTTCGCAATGTCAACAAATCAAGGCCAAAATGGGGAAAAATCCAATTTGGAATTTTTTTTACGAGAATACAACTGAATACCAGCTTCTTCGAGAAATTGCTATTCAAGTTTCTAGTTCACTTCGTTCGGATGTCTGTGCGTCAACTATGATGGGTAAAAATCAATTTACTTTTACTCATTCATACTATTAAGTGACAATTTCGGACCAACCCTCTGCTCAATTGTAAGCGTGATTGGATCTTACCACTTACTATCCCTGACTTTCCACTTTTCCAATACATTTTTTGATTCGTTTTGATGCACTCATATTTTTCATCACAATTCTAATGTACTGTATTTTCCAATCACGAACAAATTCCTATGTCCGTTTTGTGAAATTGAAAAATTGGATTTTTATCATTCAACCTAACTTTGTAAGTTCTTAAATGATTCGGAAATTGTTTTGGACGTAGGATTCGTGGTTGGGATCTTTGGAGCTCTACTCGGACCATACGGCATAACGATTCTTAAGACCTATTTAAGGAAAGTTCGCTCTGCTGGACCCGACTCAGATCCTTAGAAAGTTTTGTGGGAGACAGAACAGCAGCAAGTTGTGAAAGTTCTGTTGGGGCTGCTTTCTCTAGTGACAACTCTATTCAAACCAAAATTACATTTTGAGAAAATGGCATAACAGTACCAATCTCTAAATTGATCTCTAGGAATTAGGCTTATCGCGTGAATATGATACGAACTCCACTGCCAGGTCCGTCGAGACAGTTGCAGTCTCGACGTATCGGACCTGGACCATCACCAAGAAAACCACCCATACGAGTACATGTAAGTTGACACAAACAAAATTCTACAATGTACATTTAATATTATAATATAATATGATTCTACCTACGTTTTGTGACACGAAAAATTCCTTATCAGCATGCAAACAGCTAATATTATTCTTGAAATGTTTCTCAGTTTTGCTGTGCCATGCCAAATTGCACTTTCACATGCTATCACTATCGCACAATGGACGAACATGTCGAATTACAGCACAGGTAAGCACATTTTAAAATTATTCTTCAAACCAAGTTTTGGTTTGAATACTTTAAATTGCTCGAAGTGCGCGTTTCATCTAATAATAATGTTATCCATATTTAGGTGTCGTTCTTGCGGAAGAAATTTTGCCGAAGTGGCGTCACATGCAAGAATCTGTCCTGCGCGGGCTGGTCCTCCTCAACTAGGTAGAGGCCCTCCGAATCTCGATGATTTGGCTTCTCCATTCGTCGAATCTGGCCGATTTCACTTGGGAACAATATTGGTCTACGAGTACACTCCACCAGAGGTGATATGTATGGTTGCAGATTTATTTGAGAGTGTGGCTGTGTCAATAAAACGCTTGCTAGCAGAACTGGTTCGACATTTTGGTGGAATTCGAGTCTCATTCAGGGTAGTTGCAGATCTGATTGAAGAAGCCAAAGATTTTCGCGTTAGTGGCAAGCATATTGGCTGCTCGTGGTCGATAATTAGTCATGTTGAATTTATCGATGACGCTATTTTTAACAGCCTCACATACATAGTGTTAGCTTTAAATTACTTTAACGAAGGCTCTAGTAATTTTGCAGTCGAGAGATTGACTCGACTTGATATTCACATAGGAGAGTATTCTCCGGTATCCCCCCGGGGATTTATTCCGACCCCAATTTGTTTAAGATATAGACAAACTTTACTCAATATAAGAGGTACTGGCTCCCGATGTTTCCATTACTGCATTCTGGCACATATTTATGGCGAAGAAATGAGTGAAGCAAAGTTAGTAGCTGAAATGACGACTGGTAAGAAGAAATCGCAAAGTAAAGAAGCTAGGTACAACCGAAAGATTAGATATATGTCTCAAGCTAAAAATTACAATAAATATTTTGTCTCAAGTCGTATTAATTTTACCATGATAAGAATAAGTACAAAAAAAGGCTGTAGCATGCACGACATTGACATGTTTGAGGCAAGAAACGAAATTTCTGTTAATGTATTTGACCACGTAGGCAAAAATATCGTACCTAGAAAGCTGACTAAATCCGCCAAAGAGATACACGTTAATATTATGATATTGAAAAAGGGTGAAGAATCTCATTTCATATTAATAAGAGATTTAAATCGATTTTTGGGTCAAACTGGACATAATGGGCACGTATTTTGTCCTCAGTGTCTAAAGCCGTATATTCAAACTTTTGCCCTTAACAAACACTTGGAAATATGCGGTACAGATGAGGTGGGTAATCTGCTAGTTCCGACTGAGGACACTTTTCGTTTTATAAAGTATGAAAATACGAGAATGAACGACTATTGCATGTACTTCGCGATACAAGAAGAAGAGCAAAAAAAAGACTCTGGAAAATCGTATGGGGCTTTTTCAGAAGGCGACAGAGGGGGAGAGAAAGAGGCGTGTTTGTCTAAACTAGTCCCAATAGCATACGCACTTATACAGATAGGCCCAGGGGGAAAGTTGGAGAAAGAAAAGTTTGGAATGGGGAAAGGAGCAATGGTAGAGTTTATTGAAACCGCACTTGAATGGGCCCTAGAAGTTCGGGAAAAACTTAAAACAACAAACAATTTTATAGCCTTGACTCCTTTGCAGAAACAGTGCCACGAACGTGCTCTCATATGTGGATCGTGCTTGCAAGAATTTAGCAAGCATGATCCAAAAGTATTAGACCACTGTCACACATCGGGCCTTTATCAAGGAGCAAAACATCAAAGTTGTAATTTAAGAATTCGTATGCCGCGTCTAGTGCACGCACTCACTTTTGACAGTTCGAAACAATGGTATAGACACATAATTTGTGCATTGGACTCTGTTAAATATGAGTGTAAAGTAGTACCTACAATGAAATCTCAGAGTGAGTTGGCAGGTATTGAAATTAATGGCTTAATACGGTTCACAAACGTGGTAAACTATAGACCAGATGAGAAGTTTGCTGATCTGATTCATGATACATGGGAGGCAACCCGAGAGTTTCCTTTATTCAGACAATGCAGTCATCCCATAAGCGATGATTTCATTTTAAATTTAATTGACGTGACACCCCCAGACGTTACATGTACTACCATAGAACATTTTATCTATTATAACGAAGAGCAATATATAAAAAGGGAGAGACTTCAAAACACTGAAGAGAAAAGAGGAGCTTCAGACCGAGAATTCAAAATCTATTTCGATTACTATACCAAATTGGGTTGCAATACGATAAAAGGTTACACAGAGAAAAAGTTAACTCACAAAGCAATTTTGATTGCCGAAGTTATGCAGCGCATACGCCCAGTTGCATACAAGAACTATGGTTTAGAAATTTTAAATTCGTGGACTATTGCTTCGTACACATTTCAATGTGCATTTTACTTCGATAGGCTCGAGCTTGGAATTATTACATGCCCAAACGTAGCAAAGTTGGCGGATGACCTCATCAGAGGTGGCTATCAGGTCATGAATAAAAAATCAGTAAAATCGAACACCACAATGTATGGAGATTACGATAAAGAACAACCCAATTGCATAATACTATACAGTGATATCGTACAGTCGTATGCAAATTGTATGAAAAATTACCTACCAAATGGCAACTACGAAATGATGAGTCCGGCAGAGCTTGAAGGTTTTGACTTTAAAAACCCCAAAATAGACACTGGTGTTGGTTATTGCTTTCAGGTTAGCCTGATTTTAGACGAAAAGTACCATGATTTTTTTTCCGATATGCCTCTTTCTCCAGAACACTATAAAGTATTTTACGAATCAGAGGGAAAGGACGGGACGGGCAGTTTTTCCGCAGAGTCAAAAAGGTTTCTGGCCACGCTTCTGCCAAAGGAAGAAAAAACTTACTACTATAAAACGTTGGCTTATATGCTACAGTCTGGGTTTGAACTTACAGAAGTGCACCAGGGCTACAAATTTACAGAATCTAAATTTCTAGAATCTTATGTAAATTACAATACGAAACTTAGGTACGAGGCTACCAACGAGATGGACAGTCGAACTTGTAAAGCAATGGTAAATCTGTTGGCTGGAAAGTTTATGGTGAACCAAACTAGCTATCCATTAACGCAATTTTGCTTCTCGTCGGTTATGTGTAAACAGTTATTGGCTCAGGATAATTTTGTGGACGTATTATTGATTGATAAAAATGTTACACTTTTTAAGCTAAAAAAACCCTCGAGCCTTGATTTGAATTTTAGGGGAACAGCTGGGGTAATATTGGAGCTCGGTAGACTTGAGCTCTACAAGTTATATTATCAAGGGTTAAAAAATCAGTTTGGAGCATCTTTGAGGCTAATATACAGCAATACAGACTCACTTTTATGCACAATAAAGTGCACAGAGTCAATTTATTTGGAAAAAATGAAAAACTTGACCCCAATTTTTGATTTTTCCAATCTGCCAATTCACTCTCCTTTATTTGACGAAAGTAATAAGAATTGCCCAGGCAAGTTAAAAATTTGCCATAAAGATATTACCGAATTTTTGGGTCTTGGAATATCTACTTATTCAATAATCACAGAAAGCGACAGAGAAGATTTTCATGTAATGAAATGTCGTGGCATACCACGTCCAATTGCAAAAAAGTTTCTAAACCATGCAAACTTTAAAGCAGCAGTTGAGCGACTGATTGAACGCAAGGTAGAGTACGACACTCTTCGAGTAATTGACAATTGCACATTTAGAGTGAAAGTTGAGCGTTGTGCTCTTCGTAACGCTGACAACTCACGTGTATTTTTTCACAACAGCTTCAGTCTCCCATACGGTCATTACTACCTTAAAGCTAGGGTTGCACAGGGGATAAACTTAAAGTCAAACGCCGAAGCGAGAGTTTGTGTACAAAAGCCATACATTATTCCAAATTTATGTAATTAGTCAAACTGGATAAACGTGCATCATTCCGTAGTAGTAGTATATTTATTTTATAGCTTAAGATTCCTAGTGGTATGAATAATAGATAAACTGTAATCTTAAGGCACAGCATTTGTATTTTAATATAATCCTACTGAAAATAAATAAAAAGTACAGATACAAAACCTGAAAAACTTGCGTATTTATTTGTAGCACAATCTGTAAATTCTATGCAGTTGCACTTTAGCGGTTGAGAAAAGTACAGCTAAAGTATTTCAACAGCTCACAAAAACATGAATACCAAGCTTATTCTAGGCCACGAGGACTTTCTCTATTCGTTCATCAAGCCTCTCCGTTCACATCGCAAAAGAGTTGACACAATAGCCCGAGCGTCAAATGGAGAAATAGCGAGTATTATTGAACTTATACATAGTATTCCCGCTTTTATGTTCTTGGTTCCAAAGTGTACAAAAACGGCATGCTTGTCTTTAATCGACAAAAATTGGAGTCAGTCTGATAAATTCAAGAGAAAGTTCTTATTGTGTAATATTCCTGCAGTGCGATGTGCCGTCGCTTGCGGACTAAAATTTATTTTAGAATCTCACTTCTGTTATACCCTGTATTCACAACTTGAATAAGATCTGGATAATGTTTAATGCGGAACAAATGAATTTTATGAGAATTTGTTGAATAAAATGTAGATTTGAGCTCCACCGCATTTACAAATGTACAAAATTATTTATTTTTGAAAATTAGTTGGTAAATTGAACACGTTTGAGACAAACTTACATAGAAACTCATACAAATATTGTTAAGAATACGCAGTGAACTGTTATTACATTGCAGACAAAGTGAATTTAATCGTATCTACTCTACCACACTCACAATCTAGGGTTTATTACTGAAGTTTGCAACATGAATAAAATGTTAGCGACTTGTTTTGTTTGGTTCCAGATGTAAGCTTTTACATTTCCATGTTCTCGGGGGCTGGAAGATCAGCTTTGAATGCCTTCAACAACTGAACAAATGCCTTGATTTCCGGCAATGTAAATTTGATCTGAAAATTCAAAACAAATTCGGTGGTCGGTGTTTTTGTTTATTAAAATTTGAGAATGTAAAAGTAAGCTATTGCAACACTCACTCTTGGCCCAAACGAGTTTGGAAACTTTATTGACTTCTTCACTTGGTTGATGGAGCAGCTGTAGCGATCGATTGGCTGCCAAACGAATCTTGCACGAATGGATCCTAGTAAATTTTTAGAATAACATTTCAATAGACTACACTATAGAGAAATACAATTTTCATGATAATATACTCACCAGATTCCGAGTAGTACGTATTTTCATCGAGCCAAAACTCAACGTTATCCGCGAGTTCTGGACGCCAAGCTTTGACGTTGTCAGGGCGGTATAGTGGCATTTTCATATCCAAGCCAAGTTGGATATCTTCAATCATTCGTTCCAAATTTTCCGCAATGTCGTCTAGTTCATCCAAAGAAATCTCGATAATACTCGAGGGCGTACTACCGTTTTTCTTGTATGTGTACAGCATCCATCCCTGCAATTTGAACAAATATAAGGCCACATATAATTGTTGAAGTACTAAATTATAATTTTCAAATGAAACAACTATCTTGCATACCTGGTGAAATGAGCTAAATCCAAAGCGCATCTTGATCTTTGACGAATGGTTCAATAATTTTACAACTCCACCACCTTGCTGAAAGAACTGCTCTTCTTGATCTCGAATAAATTCAACCACTCGAGCGGCTGCCATCAATTCCATTTTTTTTGGCTTCAGATTCTGAGACGGTCTTGTTTGGTTCAGATTTGGGGTTTTCCTTTTCAGAGCTTGACTGTCCGCCTTGTATCAAATCCAATACAGAAGGTATCACTGGAAGAGCTTCCGGTGAAGCTGGCGTATCTTGATGGAATATATACGTATGCCACAACTCACTTTTTATTTTTAAAAAATTATTTGTAGATTCGAACTTTTTACTTACCGACCATTTCCACATCGAAAGATTCACGTGGCTTCAACTTGGCTTTGAATGCCAGCACCTTTTGCTTTGGCAACACTAATATTTTGAAAACAAGACACAAGTATTTAATAAAAAATATATCCATCGATTTAGTTGATTTTTCGTTTTTTGATTTGTTTTGTAACTAAACTAACTTACTGTTAAAGTGCTCCATTCGGTATGAGTCCGAATCCATTTTTTTTCGGAAATGACGAGATGGACAAATATATACTTTAAAAGAGAAAGTTTTTGGGAGAAATGCAGACAAGTTTCTGGTGCAACACTTGGACCAATACTCGACTTGGTCTAGACTTTGTCTTTACATATAAGTATTTCCAAATCCAAAGATCTGCGCGGCAGGGACGGAACATGTCAAAAGCACACATACTTGAAAGAGCTTATTTCAAAACTTTTTCCCTTCTCTTGGTTTCTTGTAACATACTTGCAGCTAACAGATTAGATTTATTCTGTCGTCCAGGGTTCGAGTAAATAGAAAATATAAAATATAAGAGTATTTTACAGTCTTGTCCAATTTGAAACCAGTTCAGGGTTCATTCAATCCAAAAGCAATTGAATAAAAGTGAGGGGGAAAAACTATTTCGTATTATACATTTATTTATATTCAGATTACAGCTTCATGGTGGCTTTTCGAGATTGGATTTTCAAAATGAAATGAAAAGAGTAGGCATTTTTTTCGAAATTGAATTCCCAAGCCAAACCAATAAAAAAAGTCAAGTTTCTTGAGACGTATTGATCGTATGCAATCATATTAGATACATGTGACAAGACGGAAAGATTTGGAGTCCGCAACTCCAACTTTCTTAAGATGGTATTTCTTTAGAGAATATAATGATTCAAATCCTCAGTCTTCTTCTGTGAAACGCTTAGCACTGTACTCAAAGCTCAAATCTCAAGACAAGTTGTGTTGGCCCTGGAAAACAGTTTGTCAGAATGAAGCGAGGATTTTCGGGAAAAGAAAAGCTAAAGGGAAAAGCAAATTCAAAGCCTTCAAATAAATTTGCAGATTTTATTCCCAAATCCAAGGCTTCATTTAAAGTACCAAGTAGACACACGGATGTTGAGCCAAAAACCCTAAACGAAAAACAGAGGAATGTTTACAATCTCGTAAGTGGACACGTTCAGGACGGAAAAGACCCATTGCGGCTAATAGTTTGTGGAGTTGGGGGGACAGGTCTGAAACTCGCTGTACTACTTTTATTCTTTTCCAACTATGTATTAATAAATACAACACTCTTTTTTATAGGAAAAAGCCACTTAATACATGCCATAAAGCCAATGCTCACAAAGAGCAAAACGGCTTTTCGTATTTTCAGTTTCACGGGTTCTTCTGCATTTAATATAGGTAATGAAACGTATGTTTAAATTACCAAGATAATACAGATTTACACACATTTTTTATTGCTCTGAATCTGAATATACAGGTGGCACAACGTTTCATAATGGTGAGAATATTAAAACAACGACTAAATACTTCAGATAATAATCACTTTGAAATTATAAGGAATGAGACTGCCGTACTTTCTTCGGGCAAGCCAACCAAACTGTAACATCAAAGCTGCGCGTGCAGCATTGAAAAGTGTCAAATATATCATTATTGATGAGGTACAATATAGTTCTATTGGTTTATTATTATATGGTAAGTGATCGATTCAATTCGATTCGTAGCAATTTATAGCAATAATAAAATTATCTCCGAGTCAGATTGGATTTTGCGGCAAGTTTTTGCTTGGGATGGTTTCGGAAAGATTAAAGGCCGTGTTCAATAGTACTGAACCATTTGGTGGATTGTCAGTTATAGCCTTTGGTGACTTTTCTCAGGTATTTATGCCATGAATTTAAACATGTTCAAATAATTGTTCAAAGTATATAAGGTACACTCGGTAAATTCTCATCCAGTTGAGACCCGTAGCTGATCCCGTGGCCTATACAGATTTCAGTAATTGCGAGGGACTCGAGCTTGCCGGAGGGTTAGCTTACAGGAGCTTTACATCTGCCATATTCCTGGACGAAATGATGAGACAGGGTCCATCAGAGTCAGAGTTTCGTGAAACTCTACTCAGAATTAGAAAAGGGGAGCTGAATCAATCAGATATTGACTTGTTCAATTCTCGTGTAGCTTCAAAGCTACCCAAAGAGGAATTGGAAGAGTTTCTGCGTGAAAGTACAGCGTTGTACGCAGAGCATGCAGACTGTAATCGGTATAACGAATACAGACTGAAGGGACTTGGTACGGAAATAGTAGAAATCCAGTCCGTTGACAAGAGGGCTACAATGAAGGAACCACCAGCCCACACTTTGAAACTTGCAGTTGGGGCTAGGGTAAATACTCTATGTTATGGATTTACCTCTCGGCATACAGTAATATGCTTATGCTTGTGTAGATTTTTCTCAATTCAAACTTGTGGATAGAGACGGGACTCTACAATGGTGAGTTGTGGAAACTTTAAATGCAATGCTGGCTACCAAATGCAATTTTGTATTTACAGTTCTTTCTCTGTAGGCGCACTCGGGGTCGTGACTGAGATTGGAAAGCAAAGAGTTGGAGACGAGTCAATTTTTGTAGCTTTCGTCCGCTTCGACACATACATAGGGCCAAAGTATATTAGCATGCTATTGTTGGAATACAAACAGATGAATAATAAATATTTATATATTTTTTTAAAAGATTTTTGCTCAGAGATGACATTCCAATTGTCATGACAGAAACAACAGAGTTTACTAGCTCTGGAGAAAGCTGGACCAGAGAGCAGCTTCCACTCTCACTTGCTTTTGCCATTACTGTACACAAATCGCAGGGTAGGTTAAACGCTCAAGCTGAGAAGTGACAGAGACTGATGTAAAGTTTTATTACAATGCATCTCTTTTCTAACCCGCATTTCCTACCCAACAGGCTGCACAATGAAGAAAGTGATCATTGGAATTTCGTCTGGAAATACAAGTCTATTCTTCCGTAATAGTCCCAGCCTCTATTACGTTGCGTGTTCCCGCGTTAGAAGATGTTCAGATTTGATTCTAACGCATGAATTCAGACCCGAACTTGTAAAGACCAAATTCAGTTCTCACTTGCAAGAATGGACAGCAGAAGAAGATCGGCTTCGGTCACTCAAAGCATGAAATTGACTACACTTTCTGGAAATGTATATATACTAGCTATAAATTAAATTCTGTAGTTAGTCGTGAGCCAAAGGCTGAACTGTAAAATGCTTAACAAAATTCAGAAACTGTACTTAAATAGACGTGCAAATGGGTCTTTTGCTGGGCTCCCAGCTTTTGTAAAAAGTAGAAAGTACTCCAATTTTAAAAAAGTGAAAGAGGATTTGCAGGCTTTGGATTCTTATACACTATTTAAAAGAATAAAGCTAAAATATCCTCACCGCAAGGTTCGCGTGTTTTGGGACCACTACCAATACGGATTGGATTTAATGCAAATAACCAAACCCATGGCTGCGGCAAACTCCAACATATCTTTCATTTTAATCTGTATTGATAATTTTAGGTTGGTAGGTTATATGAGACATCAACCTTTTGGCCGTTTGTCTTTGGCAACCAAATCAACCCAAACTAAAATTGAGTTTATATTTCAGCCGTTATTTGTATTGGGCATTCTTAAAGTCCAAATCGGGGGCTGAAGTAGCTCGTGGACTCCGTAAAGTATTTCGGGATTCCAAGCATTATCCAAGGTGAATTTACAATTATTAGTTGATGCTTATTTAATGATTTTGTAAGTCATTTGTCAATTGTAATAAATGATGTTCCACAACTATTACGTTATGTGTCTTTCAGGTACATAGTAGCAGATTTAGGTAGAGAGTTTTATAATGAGCCAGTCCGGACCTTACTAGCAAAACATAATATAACCTTATTCTCTGTTCACTCTACTATTAAGTCATCAATCGTTGAAAAGAGTATATTTAAAATGCGGAAATTATTAGCTCGGGCGCAGAATCATTATAAGAATAGCAATTTCACAAAAATCTGGAAAGACTTAGTAAGAACGTATAATAATACCCCACACAGCACAACTGGATTCAGTCCTGCTCAATCGAATGCGGATAATGCAGTTGAAAGATGGAATAACATTTACGGAAAAACCGTATTGACAAAGCCCAAGCCTTGTGAATTTGTGGAAGGTGAAACTGTGCGTATATCTAAAGCAAAAATTTCAGTATTTTCTAAATCTCCGCTTCTCAGCTTTGGACATCGGAAATTTTTGTAATAGATAAGTGCTTCCAGAGCGTCCCAAATTTCTACAGATTAAAAGATTCATCGGGTGAACGCATAATTGGTAATACATGTATATTCAAAATCATTCGAATGTGCTATACAATGGTTCGATAGTAAACAGACGGGTTTGATTCTTCTTTTACTAGGTTCATTCTTGGCACCTGAACTTCAGAAAGTAACAGCCCCAGTCTAAATGGCTCAATCACTTCCCTATTCCAACCAGGCTTTATCTATATATACCACTCTGAATTCCTCTTCATCACACGATTACTTTCCCCAAAACCTGAGCAGCAGTTTCACAAATAAGCTCGTTAATCCGCTCATTCAAGATAGAAGAGGTCGCGGTTTAGAGTGCGCGTTATTAGATTTATACTATAAACCCTCCCCCTCTGCAGGCCATAATACGATTTTTGGGCATGAGAAAGGTTCGAATGAGATAAGAATTATTAATCAACTGAGATCAGATTTGGTGGTTTCCAAAACAGAGAAACTTATTCTAAATTTTGCGACTCATTGCAATGAAGAAGCAAAAAGGTGGGGCACAAAGTTTTCCTTTATGATACGTGGCACTGCAGCAGGTGGCAAGTTTCTACTTGTTCACGAAATTCCTGGTTATAAAATCAGCATGACAGATGTTTATGCTAAAAGCATGGGATTCACGCAGGAATATTACGAAGAGGGTATTCACGAAGCCGAAGAATTATTTAGCCAAACTGCGTACGACAATATAGACGTTACTACTCGGTTGGATTTCAAAATATACAATGACAAAACCGTTGTAGAGAAGGTTGAAGAGCCAGAAAGTAAAACTGTATTTGATCTTATATCAGAGATGAATCGTGCCATCGCATCACACAAGGTGTTATTCATTTATGATGGATCTACTCTTACATTTCATGACGAGCTTGAAGGAAAAAAGAGAACAATAGTCAAACTTTCCAATTTTCTCTCATCTGTGTTTGGAACTCCGGAAGGCACAGAGTTTTATGGAAAGGAGATGAGCTTACCAAGTTATAGTAACATTAATTTTGGTCTTGACTCGGAATTCATACTTCTCAAGTGTAATGTGATTGAGAACCAACAGTTTTATGGAAAACTTCTTGACGTTTTAAAAATGATGCAGAGACCAACAACGTCACAAGAAAATTCATTTGTACATGTACAGTGCTCACCCGCAGTGTATGTGCCAGTCACAACTGATACTATTGATAATATTCAGATATCCTTGTGTGATGAAAGCGGAAGCCCAATTGAGTTGGTAGCTGAATCAAATACAACAGCCCATCTCCACTTTAGAAGCCGAGGCTTTTAATGCCACAACCTTCCAAAATTAATGTCAGTCTAGTCTGAAATTTACTCTGACCAGGTTCTATTTAAAAACATTTCCATCATGCGGTCAGTCCAGTGCACAAAGAAGGCTTGCAAACTTGTTAAACTTGCTAATCCAACAGGAAGTGGATCGACTCAGGTGGGATTTGGACAGGCCGGACTTTCCCCGGAAATTACATCATACGTCTTGCCCTTACCTGGAAATGCAAGAGGAACTTTGAAAAGAAAATCGGCTTCTCCGAGAAAGCGGATCCAAGCCGGTGCAGGCAAGCGCAGAAAGGTAGTCAAAAAACGTAAAAAATCGACAGGTAAAAAGGGTAGAAAGAATGGAAAGGCAGGTGGAAAGAGGAAAGTACTAGTTGGTGGTCGAAAGAAAAGAAGAAATGTCAAGAAAAAAAAACCAGTCTCGCGTAAATCACCAAACCAGAAGGGAAAAGTGAGTATTTGCTCCGCGCAGAGATTGCCAAAACGAAAATAAAATGAATCCTGTTACATACAAGGGATCAAAGCTTGCATATCGCAGCGAGTTGGATTTATTTGATATTCCAGACACTGATGTATCAATCGAAAGTTCCAAATTTGTTGCGTTTAATAGCACGAATAGTGTCAAGGATGCTGGAAATCCAATCTACTTTAGTGTTCCCAAGTCAAATAATTATTATGATACTGGAAACTCTCTGTTGTACGTCAAAGTCAAGATAGTCAACGCGGATCTGACATCAATTTCATCGACAGATCTATGTTGCCCATCTTCGTTATTCTTCTACAAAATGTTTAAGAACATAATTGTAAAAGTTAACAATGTCTTGGTTTCAGACGATCAGAATCAGACCGCATACAGGTCTGTAATTCCGATTCTTTTAACCCGCTCCAATGTAGAAATGACATCGGGCATGGAGTCTGTTCTAAATTACCGAGACTCCAAGTACGACGATCATAGTGTCGACACCAATCCAGGATTCAAGGAACGAATTAATCTCAGTTCAAACTCTAAAACATTTGACATGGTTGGCAAGATTTCTGGATCAGTATTTAGTATTAATAAATATTTACCACCAGACTGTTCAATCGATTTGACTTTAATCAGGAATAATCCTGCATTTTGTCTCGATTCCAACGTCACATCCAAGACCGGGGTCAGCGGAACTCCATTTACATTCAGCATAGAAGAAATTACACTTTATATGAAACAGTTTCAAGTCAGTACGAACATAATGAAGTACCATCAGCAGCTATTTTCTCGCGGAAATAGAGCACAATATCCCTTAAATTCAGTTCAAGTCCGGAGTAGTCAAATTGGTACAGGAACTCAGACATATCTATCTGAGATTCTGTTCCACACAAAGATGCCAAACTTTAGCATATTTGGACTCGTGAGTAGTAGCAGCTATAATGGTAATTTGACTCAGAACCCATTTAATTTTAAGCCATATGGCTTGAGTTCAATCACCCTAAAATGTGACCAAGAGGCTCAGCTCTACCGATCCCTTAACATGGACTATGACTCGAAGCTTTACCAGATGGCTTTCCAGAATTTATCCGACGCTCTTCAGGTGAAGTCGGTCGGTTCAGGAATATCCAGAGCAAACTTTACGGAAGGTTATTGCTTTTACCTCTTTCATTTGCTGCCAGCAGCAATTTCTACAGAGTTTCTACCAGAAAGGTCAGGACAGTTACGTGTTGAGCTACAATTCAAGACACCCACGACAATCCCGCTCCAACTTATTTCACTTGGAACGTTTACCAATCTTATGGAAATTGACTCATCAGGCGGAGTATACGTTTCTTAAATGGACGAAGATACGCTAGGTTCAATCTTGAGATATCTAGCAAACGGGAAATGCTTTACGTACGTCGTTGCTGCAGACGAGATGAGGCTTGTCAACAGAAACGTTTTCCTTACAGCTATATTACAAAATACACAAAACAGGTACGCTCATCCTCGTGCCTATGACTGTTACCCAAAAACGCAAACTCGAACCAAATTATTGATCTTCATCGTGTCGGAAACGCGTATCTAAAACGTATTATTAATTGTTTACACTTTTAGATCAATGGATGGCATGCACTGGAATCTCATAATGCTATTTTCAAGGCATCATGTTGAATGGTATGATTCCTTTGGACACAAGCCAAGCTTCTACGGCGTTCAACTTCCGTATGGGCCCAAAACGGCATTCACAAGTTTCAATACAGTAACTCATCAGTCGGATACAAGTTCATTGTGTGGAATTTTCTGCTCATATGTGTTTTACAACCGGATAATGCTGCACCGACCATTCCAGGAAATTATGCATTGTGACTTTAATCCATTTGACAAAGTTCAGAATGATGTAATAGTGTCTAGATTCTACAATAATATATGTCACTGTCATTTCCTTTCAACTAGAAGTAGAAAGTGTTTAGTTTGTAAACCTAGAACGTAATTTTAGTTATGTATACTTGATTTCATATAAATGTTGTATTTTTCTTTGAATTATTATTTGCATCCGCATTAGAATCAAATAAAATTGGAATACTTTAGTTTGAACTGGCCGAGTCTACTGCATTCTCATTTTTCGCATACACCATGGCTGACACGGTTGTAGATTGGGATCCTTTCAAAGAGCCAACTCGTGAAAGTAGTGGTAACATTCGATTCTTACGTTTGCACGACCCAGAAGAATTTAAGTTTATGGGAATCAGTTCACACATAGACGAGACTGGGAAGCAGTTTGTGGAAACGGCAATAATTCTAAAGAATGGTAGAACATTTTCCCATAATAATTATAGGGCATATAATGGACTAGTTTTCTGTCCCTTTGAACTGCACAATAGAGATTTTTTGATTATCCCTCCGTCAAATGACAACAGAGTAATTTTTGTCAATAACATTCAATCGCTATTCATTCAAAAGTGTGAACAATTAGATAGTCTCCCCAGTTCGCTTCTACTTAAGGACGAGGGGGAGAGAAAAAAGTTTCTCTCAGTCACAAACATGAAATTCAAGGGAGTGAGAGCCAAAGAGCTTGTTCCAATCCTGATACGAAACATGATTTCAGAAGAGAAAGCATGCGCCTATTGTGAAAAGGCAAACTACCTCCCCCAAAACTGTGCGTTTTGGTTAGCCGCCAAGCTCCGACTATTCATGAGAGACCACGAGGAGACAGTCTAAAAACAACCCTCACAGATTCACCTGCTCTGCTCGGCATGGTTCCACCGCCAGCTGTTTGGCCTGCTGATCACGAGAATTGGACCTGTTTTGGTTGTAGCTATAATGCATGTAAAAAGTGTTTTCCACCATCCCTTTTACCAAACGTTTACTACAGTTGCACTGGAGCTTTCTACAATACTTTTCGCATGAGAATTTGGAATTATCCAATTTGTTCTCAAGGACAATGTGCCTGTTCTGAAGCAGATAAAACTGCTGTGTACATTTACAGTTGTTCAGCCAAGTGTAAAAAGTGGGCTGATAAATATTGTAAGCATCCCTACAGATACCACAAGCAGTGTTTTCGCTTGCAAATCCAGCGTATGCTAAACAGCATCGATAATGGGTGTAGTAAGACACATATGAGAGCAGATGAGCATAGTTATGTGGATTTGGATCGGGAAGATTACTAAAGGATTCCCATTAAATTTAAATTATGTCTGATTCCGAGTCGGGAACAGATTTGGAGGATTGGCCGTCGCCAGTTGCATCCGCCGAGTGCGAGGGTTCAGACTGGGAGTCTGAAATGGACACATCAAGTAGCTGTGCAACCTCTACATTAGATTCTGTTTCTACTGACAGCTCATATAAAATGCAAGAGTCAGCGTCAGAGTCTGCAGAAGAAGAGTCTGGAAACGCATCGGATGAAATGGAAACTGACGCGGCATCAGTTTCGAGTGAAATGGACTCAAGTATGTGCAGTGAGAGTGACTCAGAGTAAGGAGTGAAATGGTGAAAGCACCAACTACGAACCATACACACTTTACTTGTTATGCATGCAAGACTGAGCGTTGCATAGAATGTTACGGAACTCCTAAACAGTTTATAGTGCTTCACTGTGCATCTCACGCTCTTGGAGAGTGCACACACACAGAGTTCATGAAGAATGGAACAAAGTACTACAAACTACATGCCTGTATAAATGCCAAATGTGAAGGTATTGTACGAAATTTTACAAAAAGACCGAGAGCTTGTGTGAAACAAAACTTTCTAAGGCAAGTTGTAATTATGAATTCAAATCGTAGACATTATACTTTAAACTACAGCTCAGTTCCCGAAAGAAGAACCAGAGTTATTGGTGTTTATGAGCACGCATACGCACCCTACTTTCACTTAGTGTAGAGTGGTTCCGGAACTGAATTTTCAGTTAAAATCTAGAAAATGGTGAAACCGCCGACCACAAATCACACTCTGTATCACTGTTTTGCTTGCAAATCTGAGCAATGCTTTGAATGCAACGGTATTCCCAAATCATATAAAATATTCCACTGCCAGCGGCACGTGTTGGGCAAGTGCACTCATGCCTGGCTCGGAGAAGATGAAGAAGATTGGCCGCCCGGCTTTCTTCTTGCCTGCCGTAGTGCAAAGTGTGAAAGTTGGGTTTCAAACTTTGCAGAGAATCCAAAAGCGTGTGTCAAACAAAACTTTCTCTTTCAAGTTATAACGTTGTGTAATAACGAGGCATACGGTTGGCCCTCGTCAATTTCCATGAACGCCCAAGAACATTCATACCATTCTCACATGCGGATGAATTGACATTTAATCTGTGCATGTCTTCGTATCATTTAAGTAGTGAATTTTGTGGTACTTAGTATTAGTTTTTAAACAAATTTGTCGTGTATTATTAATTTCATACTATTAACATAGTATTATGAATTTGCATTTTATGTGGTGTTCAGTAAATAAATATATGTTAGGCATACATTAACCAAAGCGTATTAGTGTGTCTGTCTGTATTATGGTAGAAAATATGTACGTTTATTACAACATACTATCCATTCCCCTAAAAGTAGACAAATAAGTAGCATTCATGTGGTAAATCTATATTTCGGACTTTTTTAGTTTCAACGTGGAAAATAAATAATTTTGTACATTTGTAAAAATGTATGTTTACTGTATTTTTATTTTTCATAACTCCGTATTTGCCGTGGAGGGGAGGAGACCGGAATCTGATTTTCCTGAATCCAATTTCAAACCAAAAGTAGGCTAATTGAGGGTTAGCAGGATTGAAGACTGGAATGAATCAAATAGAAAGAGAGGGCGGGCGAGGGTGCGGACGGTGAGGGTTGAATAGGTTTAGATTATAAGACAAAGGACTAGCTCATGGATAGAGGAGCTCAACTTTTCACGCCCTGTCCAACAGAGCCACCCCTGTACGGAGCAAGAACCATGTGCAGAGCAAAGTCGAGTTTTGGATCGGCCGCTAGAGGCCATCCAATAACCTAATGCCAAGTAGGGAACATAGAAGTACATGCTGTTGGATGTCTTACATGCTCTACATGTAAAAAAGTGAAAAGTAATCATTACTTAATCCTAACTTATACCGTGAAACAGGCTCTAGTTTTTCCATGTCATGTTGCTGACTGATGATAGTAAAGGAGCTCATCTGTACCTACTTGTAGCGTCTCGGTCCAGCAAGACAATCCACTCATACTGCTTTAATAATGCAGACTACTTCATGGAAGGTAGGACTTCTCATTTCGTTGTTATTTAGTAAGTATTTAATCGTAATGCAGTGTTTTTCGTTTTTTCAGGTGGAGTAGTGGCTGAAGCGGTAAATCATTTTGACAAACAAGGGAGTCCAGACCTATCTTGAAATTACAATGCAGTCGACAACATTGTACAAAACTCCTTGGATTCAGTTTTCGGAGAAGTGGCCATGTACATGGCCGAGAACATTGCCATGGGAAAAGACAAAAACACTGACATATGCCACTTTGTCGGCATTCAAAACAGAACTTGTGCACACTTTGCTAGCCGCTTCCCGAACCTGTAAATTTCTACCAGTAGTGTAGTTTTCATGTTCTAATAACTTTCTACGGCAACGTCATTTTCTTAATTCCATATTTCAACGCTAGCCATTACTAACGTAAATGAACTGTTCATGTTATCCAGATCACGTATAAAAGTTGTGAATGGTCATATTCGGATCATCGTTTTGTTTATTATAAACCACTAATGCTTATCGAAATCAATCTTCACGTGTTTCACGTTATAAGGTTTCAGAGAAATGTGGATAAACATGGTTTAGTCAAAGTCGATTCATACAAAACGCTATCGGTCGACTCGTCAAATTATGATCTACATTTGTTGGTCAACAAATTACCAACCCAGAACTAATTAGTGTATAAGTACGTTGTTAGCTCGTAGTCATCAAGACCAAGAGCCTCTTGGGTTTCTCTAAATTCCCCTATACGCCGACTTGAACGCTTGAAAAAGCTATACACATCGTTTAAATGTCTTTCAAATTCTGTAAAAACATTAAATACGTCTAATTTGTCTTCTGGTCCCATTGCTCTTCTTAATGTAAGATGTAATTTGTGAGCCATACAACCAACGCCAAAAAGTGGTTGGTGACCTGGTTCACCATCAGCTCTAGGTTGGTTTATCCACTGGTCAAGTTTTTGTTTAACGCCCGCTTTGGGACCTACCATTACTGAAGCAGAGTCACTGACAACGGCAACATGGTGCTCTTTTCCAAATTCTGCGCCATCCGATTCATATTGCCGGGTCAACGCGGTAGTCATTGCATCAGCAGTAGCTTCCTTACCTAATGCTATAACTGCATACAAATAAACAACTGCGCGGTTGCTCTCCGTTGTTTGAATATAAACTAGCAAGTAGTGATTGTTTACATCATGATTGAAAAAGGATGCTTGCTTCGAATTAGGTAATTAATCAGTAAGGAACGCATTTCCTTTCCAATAAATTCTACGATACGATATGCTGTTTTTCGACTACGAAGCTTACTTCTGATATTACCTCCTACAAGATCAATGAGCTGTAGTAAACGTGCATGATTCAGTGGCGCAAGATTCATCTTTGCCGATGCATAAACTGCATAAAATAAATTCCTTGTTTCATTGTCAACAGCGTTGTTGCCATCTACTTGTGCCTGACGAATTGAATTAGAATTAACTCGTTCGAAGTTTTTTTCCTCGCATATTTGAGGGCTTATTGAACGCCCGTGAACAGATTTTCTAAGATGCCTATTGATAGCTTGAGTGTTCCTATATATCTCCGCATGCAAGAATCCTTCCTTCCCTGAAAACTCATCCATCTCGTCTCTTGCATACGCATGAGGATTTAACGATATCTGTTTATAACAATGTCTACATCTTACACGCCAACCAGGAGATTGGATGGTAGGAATAAGGTCAAAGTTACTCCTAACCCTACGCTCATTCATAACATCTACGTCCAGATACTTGGACAACTTTTCTTTTATAACAGGAGCCCAGACAAAATGTTTAGTTGAATCCCACCTTATTATTTCATTATTGAACCCACTCTTGCGTTGAAACTCTATTTGACGCTGAAGGTCCATAGCATCTTTGTCCAAATTTGCAGTTGGCAATGGGCATGCTACCGCGACATGGCAAGCATTTAAATTCTTCTCTACCTGCATGTTTCTGGGCTCATTAGAAATTGTGTCTGTGGCGTCACAAACGCGTCAGCGTTTTCCAAACCTGGTCCACGTTTCCAGTCGTTAAATTGATACGGGAGATTGGTAAAAATACACATATTAATAGAATAGCCTCCAGTCTCTGGATTCACTTGATTAACCTCTGGAAAACAGGTGTGCAAGGACGATAAAAGGTAGACAACTTCTTTAACCTACTTTGTTCTTCGTCACTCAAGAAATCATGGCCGTAAACTACCATGTCAACTAAGTTCCTAGTTAAAATTGTCCACAATTGGTCGTTCACTTTTAACGGTTTAGGCATCTTCCTTCCAAAACTAACTTTTAGATTCTCTTCTGAATTTGTTGCGGACATTTTTAATAATGGAATTGCGTAAGTTTTAGTTGAATCTGCATCACCCGGCAGAAATATAAAATTGTTTGGTTCAGAAGCCTACAGCTGGGCAACTGCAAAACCTGAAGTAATTGATATCGTTAATCTTGCTCGTCGGTAAACTGATAATTGTAACTATGCAATTGGCCTTGACATCGTACATGATAACTTTCATAAAATTTAGATGTCTTCTACCGTTATCTATACCTTCTACAACACATTGACGCCTAAGCTCAAGTAGCTCTTGTCTAAATATGTCAACTTCCTTGCTATTGGTTGACACTTCGTTTATCAAAATATGACAGTCATCTCCATAAGGCGAGTAAATTGATCTTCTTTTTCTGCTTATTTGCACCTCCAAAGAACCCTTTTCGGCTTCCGGTTTTAATGCATCACCATAAGTAATTAACGAATTCTCTCCATCTTGCAACAGTGTCATATTGTTGTACTGTAAATCCAATTTACAAGATTAGGCAAGGATTGCATATGTAAAGTTGTTGCGTGGTACAAACAAGTGTATAATTTTAATTACCTTTGCATAAACTTCTCAGCCAAGCTTGCACATATTTTTCCATTGTATCTCATATACAGCACCGACTTTGTATGCTAGTAAGTCTGAACTGCTAATGTTATGTGTTTTATCGAATCCTAATTCCTTCTTAATGAGTTGAACCTCGCCTCCATTATTGGAGTACATTAGCACAGGAGTTTACCTTTAAAAAAAATTCGCAACACTTTAATCTGATATTGACAGTTAGATTCGTGGTAAGCTCATATATATGCTTAGCCCTGTTTAGTAAACCGAACATATCCACATAGAATGACATGTTCTGCCGTTTGAAACCACTCAAAAAGCTCCCGTCAGCAATTTCAATTTCAGTTTTGTTTTAATAACCGAGTATCTGGCGCTTTTGGCAAAAGCTGCCAATTTCATCCATCGGAGTACTGTCACATATTGAAAAGTTTCCAAATCCACAGGCACCCCTATGGAATTTTTATTTAATTTAACGCAAATATAGTATGGATTTGGCTCAATCATTTTTGTTTTATATTTTATCTCATTTTATCAGGCAATGTCACTCTAGTCGTGTATTTATCCTTTACAATGTAGGTTTTACATGTGTCTTCAAGAAATTGAGTTGCCTCAGCCCAAATTAGTAAAACAAGCACAAATCGATTATTCATTGTATTGCCTTGCTAACTAAGCTGTACTAACCACTCGAACAACAAAGTTCAACTGGATCGGCGGATCCTGAAAGCAACTAAGGCTTAATTTCTTACTTGTTTTTTTGGCAAATCTCATACTTAAAACCCAGTTTTTCTTGTGACGTACAGGAAAAACTGGTTAAGTAATAAATCATGTTGAAAGGGCGAAGTTAGAAAATACGGTATTTTTAGTTACAGGCTACAGGCCGTGGAAAAGCAGTAAAAGACTAAACTAACATATTGTGTATATTATATATTAAGTATAAAGGACAATGAATAATTGATCCTCGCCCCTTAGTGGCGGTATTTGACCTTTTCTCTATTTGTACTATACACCATTGAATTACCAGTTAAATTTAGACCTGATTCAATGTATCGCTTTTGCATATGCGGTTAATATAAGGTCGGCGGGTTTTTCCTGCCAGCGGCGGTATTTGACCTTTTCTCTATTTGTACTATGCACCATTGAAGTGCCAGTCAAATTTAGACCTGATTAAATGTATCGCTTTTGCATATGCGGTTAATATAAGGTCGGCGGGTTTTTCCCGCCAGCGGCGGTATTTGACCTTTTCTGTATTTGTACTATGCACCATTGAATCGCCACTCGAAACTAGACCTGATTTCATGCATCGCTTTTGCATATGCGTTAGATATAAGGTCGGCGGGTTTTTCCCGCCAGCGGCGGTATTTGACCTTTTCTGTATTTGTACTATGCACCATTGAATTGCCACTCGAAACTAGACCTGATTTCATGTATCGCTTTTGCATATACGTTAGATATAAGGTAGGCGGGTTTTTCCCCCCAGCGGCGGTATTTGACCTTTTCTGTATTTTTACCATACACCATTGAATTACAACTTTCCGAATTATTACCGATTTTGTCAGAAGTTAACTTATAGTAACAAATTTGACATTTATGGCTTTGCTAAATATTATAGCCGACTACGACTACGATCCCTTTGCCTCTGCAATTTTTGTCGGTTGGTCTCCCATGCTTACTGAAGCTCCTGGCCTTCTCTGCTCCTATTTATAGGTAATATAATGATTACCTAGCAAATGAACTTGTTCGTGCATATTTCAATCAGATATTGACGTATTTTGGTGCATATTTCAGACATATATTGACGTTTTTTTGTTTCATATTTCAAGCATATATAGACCTTTTTTGGTGCATATATATGCGCATATTTTGACGTTTTTTTAGTGCATATGCTCCGCTCTTTAATGATGTATTGTGGTTGTGTTTGATATTTTTTAGACTTTCTTCGGTTCGGATGAATACAAAGGAGACGGTGAAGCGTTTACGAGACGAGTGTCTCGGGCTGCCTATGCGGATTTTACCGTAAAGCTTCTAAATATAGCCTGGCTCTAATTATAGCCGGGCCTCCAATTATAGCTGGGTGTCGAGGGTCCAAATTTGAACTTTAGCCGGGGCTCTAATTATAGCCGGGTCTCTAAATATGGCCGGGTCTAAAAAAAATACCAATACGAAGGAGCCTATTCTTGCAACTCAATGCAATAGTGGTAAACTCCTTGCTCGCGGGAAGGTTGAATGATACAGTGTAGTTGTAGTTGTAGTTGCTTTCCGAATGTTTACTTTTCGAGGCAGAATTTAAATAATTTTGCATTTTTGCGGTAATCTAAACTCACCTAAGAATATGTGACCTAGCAAAACGTCAGACTTAAAGCGTAGATCATTTGACCTATAATTTAAATTGAAAGTATTGGAATATGTCAAAGCGAACAGTAAGGAGGCAGTAGCCAGGGGCGTTAATCCAAAGCAAATTCGTAATTGGAAATCTCAAAAAGGAATCAATTGGTGAGTGCATCCTTTGTCTACGAACAACCAAAAGGCAAAATTGAATTCAGTATTCAATATTCAGGATTCAATATCTACGGATATACAATATTAGTCAAGTCTTTCAAAACCTGTGCATTAACTACAGCACCAGATGGTTCGGAAGACAACAGTATGAATTGTATTAAGGAAGGTCATTCTTGTTTTCGAGCTGCATAGCTGCTTAGGAAAGCAATCCAAAAAACAAACATATTCTTATTGAAGAAGTGACGAAAAAGGAAGGTTCGGATAAGTACGAATTTCTTCATACTAACATCGAGATGGAATCTGAGAAGATTTAGTGCACTGAATAAAGTTTATTACCTCTCTAACGTGAAACAAAATTTGCCTATTTGTGTTTTAAAAAATCTATTATTTCTCGAAAAAGCGCTTTACGTCGCGCTTGAGTCGTGACAAAAACAATTATAGCCGGCCTCCAATTATTGCCGGGCCTCTAATTATGACCGGGCCGGCGGGGTATGAAATTGAATTATAGCCCGGGCTATATTTAGAAGCTTTACGGTAAGTACCAATTGCTTACGACGCACCTGAACAAGGTGATTGAAGGTGAATCTCTCTCTTTGGAAGAAGCCAAGATTGATAAATATGCGTTGTTGTAATTCAGTTAATCATATAAACGACCCAACTGTACCTCCTCTAATACTTCCTTCACAAAATAAACACGAACTTTCGACTACATGTCCGCGTTATTTTTCAATTATTTGAGCTGTGTAATAAAGCAATACAAGAAATTTATTAGTTGTAATGGATTTTAACAAAATTCATAGGAAACTGAGGAAATACATGTTTACGTTGAAACATAAGGCTGTATGTCTTGATCACTGAAGTGAAGGCCAGTGTACATAATAGTCCATGAAACCTGGAATTGAGATTGGGTAATGAAATTAGATATCGTCCTATTCAGCAAATGCAAATACAAACAAGAAGTAGGTCAAGACTTACAAGGAATAGAGCAAAGGAAGTCACGAATCCCTCTTTTGTCAGTTCCAAAGTTCCTCCATATTCGTCTTCATTAATTCCTTGGAAGACTGAGAAGTATATGTAAATTGACCTCAAATTCAGCGCCAAAAACCTGCCAAATACGCAAACGAAGGCTTAATACGATATGTATAGTACGCCAAATTCCTGTACGGTTCGTTAAATAAAGGGATATTAGATTTGATAAACTAACAAGGCAAGGCCGAAAACTCCAGTGAATGGAACAAATCCCCATATTAAACCAAGAAAAATGCCAAGAACTTGTCGAATCCAGTATATTACATCCAAGAATTCATCCTGAAACACAAAAGTAATAAAGTTGTATAAAAAATCATTCATCAAAGCAAAATGTACAATTTAATTTCAGATAATCTGTCTACAATGTCTTACTTTATCAGGCCATTTTGATTCACTGGTAATCATTCGGATCCATGCGGAAGTTTCTGGCTTGATACCTTTCCAAGTCGGTTGGATACCTCTCCCATTCGGTTTGTAATCTCTCCCACTCGATTTGATACCTCTCCCACTCGGTTTGATATCTCTCCCACGCGGTTCGATACCTCTACCACTCGGTTTGATACCTCTACCACTCTTTCCATTCTGTGACTTCATTGTTGGAATATTTACCGAATTCGCACAGTCAACTGTCCACATACACAGTCACGGTACAGTGTGAGAAGAGGAAAAATGAATAAGCCTGTCCCCATCTGCCGTGCGAGTGGCTCCATCTCTATTGTATGGCCTGTCCCTGTAGATACATAATACATATTATCGCAACTAAATAATATTCTTTACAGCTGACAGCGGCACAATACATTAAGGAATATGATTGATTTGAGCTTTGAACTAATGCGCCTTGAAGTAATGTGTTACTGCACGTAAGCTTTGAGCTGCTCGCCTAATTCAAACGCCTGCCTGTCCTAAGTAGAATCACCATTTTGCAAAGCTGGCATTCCAGTTGTAAATTGAATTTTTTTCTCTGCAGTAGTGTGAGCTTTCCAACAGCGTATGTTGTATGTGACGTACTCCGAGTTTTAGCTTTCTACCTCAAGCGGTTGACTAAGGTAAATCGTTAAAACTGCTGGAACGACGCAAATTACGCTCGCAAGGCGCATTATCTCAAACCAAAATCTCATTCTGTGAGCGAGATAAACTACCCTGCTCCAAGTTAACTCCATGTTGCAAGTTACTACCGTAACTGTACGAAGGAATTCAACCTTGTTGGCAATTCTCCATCGATCGAGCTGAAACTTTCAACATAAGCTTCTAATTCTTATGCGCCAAGGTGATTCAAAAATGCGATTTGTGAGGTCACGGGTCATGCCGAACGGGTCATGGATCTATTTAGAAAAAACGGCTAAGCAACGAAAAATCACATTTTACTACGTTAATTTCGTAAACAATGCAGTTCAAACTTGAAGTGCATTGTACCAAACTTATCTTGGCGAAGATTCAAGTTCGATATAACACATGACCCGAAGCTTTTCGGAGCTGATACATGTTATGCCTGTGACCCGTAGCCTTACACATTGTACTGACTGCATTCGTTTTGTAGTGATTAATGCGCGGTCAGCAGAAGCCGGAGGCGACGGATTAGCTAGTAGCAGATATTTGTAGCACTTATACTAAGTTGTTTTGAGTCGACCGCCCGCGCCGCGCCCGTGATCGGACACACGCATGACGGCCCGTCATTGACGGGCCAACAACAACGGAGACGGAGCCACCGAACAATTTCAGATAGTATCACATTGACATAAATATTAACACATGCATGTAAAGTCTGACGTATGACGTATTATGGTATTTAAAATACGTGAAGGAAAAAAGAATGAGAAAGCCATGCATGGAAAATCTTTCATATTGAGGTATTTAAAATACGCGAAGAAAAGCGAAGAAGGAGAAGGCAAGGAGAAGGGAAGAGAAAAGGAGGCAAAAAATAAAGGAGAAGGGAAAGGAAAAAGGAAAGACAAGAGAAGGAGAAGGAAGAGAAAAGAAAAAAAGGAAGAAGACGCGAAACGGGTGAAAATGCGGGAACTAAAAAAGAGTGGAGGAGAAGCAATGGAAGAGAAGGGAGAAGGAAAATAAACGGGCACGCCAGTTAAAGTGCAGCAACCCGTTCTATTTCTCAACAAAATTAGCTTTCTTTATACATTACAACCTAAGGAACATGCTTTAAGTATTCTTAAAAAGTATTTTGGGCTTCTCTCAGTATCAAGTATCAAAAACTACTGTTCGCAAATTCCGAAAATTATCTTGCACAAATGTGTTATTCAACACATCAATAATCGTTCTGAATTCCGACAAATGTCTAACGCTATGCGCAAATATACGCGACCTGCAATTAGTATTCAGTACCTACATATCTGCAGTGTTTAATACTTAAATACTTTCGTAACATTTGCAAACATTGTGCGCAATTATTAAATTAACATACTCACTAAAAAGGTTAGGAGAAAGTAAACTAAAAATACGAGAAGATTTTTTTTATGTGAAAGATTTTCCATGGATCGCATGGAGAAAGCAAGGAAAAAGGGTGGGAAAATGACGAGAGAAAACCAATTCTCAAATCCAAAAGTTTCAGGCAGAATGGCAGAGCCAGAATTTTCATGCCACATGCATGACACATGAACAACTTCCATAAAATTCATAATTAAATTACACTGCACTTACCTACTACACACCGCTTCTCTTGTTGGTCGAAGTCTCCGACTGTTGACAGTTGGTTTTCAAAGAAGCAGAAGGAAACCGGTGGTCTGACGTGGAGCGTGCAAACCAAAGAACAAAAACTAAGAAAATGACTAAAGGTACGTTCAGATAGCAATGCGACAACGATGCCCATCTGCGACAACGAATTTTTGAGCAAATCGCATCTACCTGCGATTACGAGTTTTAGGCCCAAATCGCAATAGTGATTCACATAGCAATGCGACAACGATTTCCACGCACGGACCTTTTCATGCTTGAATTTCAAAATGATAGCTAGAACTTTGAATTTCCTCATCCAATTATTATTATTCATTCGATAGCAATAATATTACAATTTTAAGCATATTTAGAAGGCTGGAGCATTGAGGAGACGTAGGTTACTTGCGCTGCACTTGTTTATCATGAACTGCTTTATAATTTAAATACTTACTTATAATTGGATCAAGTCCTGCTTCAGAGTTTACTTATTACTTATCCTAAAGTAGAAGGAACTTTATGATTAATGAAATTTATATTCGGCTTCTGATTTCTGGTAGGTTGTCCTTTGTAGTATTCAGTATTGGGCTCAGTCAAAACAAACTTTATATGTACATATTTCTGTAAGAGTTGTATCCAGTTCAGTGCTGGGTACTGATTCGTAGGCCGCCTAGTAA
>JAQFXY010000418.1:0-29593 GCA_034693865.1 Ceratophysella sigillata | reverse complement strand
GAATTGTTTGAACATGTTTTGAGTTCAAATTTTACATTTTGTTTGCAAAAAGTTCGAATTTGACAATTTTATAGAAATTTTTTTTTTTTAGTTACATGTATGCAAGTGTATCATTGCTCAAAATGTGGCAAGTGGATATATTCGATGTATTTCTCCATTGGAATCGATTCCTGTACTATTATTGAGCATAATAATGCTATCTACATGTAAAGCAAATCGTAAGTTACCGAAATGCAAGGATCAAATATTGATAAATGGCTTGAGATAGCTGGGCTACGATTATCAGTCAACTCGTCTCATGCTAATCACATTACTCCTATCAAAAGTTATAACTTTTGAATCACCTGCTGCAAATGAATGAAGTTTTGTGCATATATGCATCTATATATATATATCTTATGAAAAAATGCACTGCATTTTCGGGATCTATGTCTCATCCCGGTTCGAATGATGCGCCACTTCGCCTAATATTCGCCTAATATTCGCCCTAGGGCAAATATACCAGGGCGAATATTCGCTATTAGGCGAAGGCAAAAAATCGCTATTCGCTGCATCACTAGTGGCGACAAAGACTTACGAAGCATGTTTCACTGCGCACCAATTGGTTTAGTCCAAGCAATTAAAGTGCAATTTATCACGATAATCATTTATCAATAAATTCAATATTAACAATAATAATATTACAAAAATTAGCAAGTAAAATGTGACAGGATTTTGGCTTAGATTTAGATTCAGTCGAGTGCAGGTGACTCACCCATTTTGGACGCATCGTACTTGAAATTTTCAAGGGCAGCTTCCAGATCAATTCTAGTGTTTTCCGGCAACTGTCCGTTCTTCCAAGGGTCATTTTTTGCCCAATTTTGAAAGAAATCATTATCCCTCCCTGGCCCATTTTTTCCATTTCTTCTACTATTCTCTGGAGGCTAAAATTGTAATCAGAACAATGCTTTTAGGTCAAAAGTATATAGTCCTAATGTTAAATGTTGAGCGGCTGGCCACTTTTTTTGCCGCTTAGTAAACGTCATTGTATTGCATTATGCAAGATGTCGACTAAAACCGTGTTGACCTTTATCATTTATCACAGCTAACTGCTACTGTTCACCGTTGGGTCCAATCGACCCGTAGTCCACACATTCAGAAGTCAGGTTCCGGTTTCGGCAGATGTGCCAGAGATAAAGCATACACGGGATGAAAATGAAACCGGACCGAAATAAGAAATCGGAATTCATGACAGAACTTACATTGCACTTCTCCGTCTTGGCCTTTGCCTTGATATTGGATATTGGCTGGGCCATTGTGTCGCAAAGTCTTAGATGACAGAGCTCAGTGACACAATCTGTTGAGTGAAATACCCGTCAAGAATCCCAGGGAGCGTCTGTCAAAGGATAGACAAGGCCAAATGATGTAATTAATGAAAGTTAAATAGAGTAACAAATAAGGTCAAAGGTGGAAGTCAAGTGATTGATTGTAAGACAACGAGCAGCAGCTCAAACACGGTTTGACTTTGAAATTATCCCGGCTCCCGCTTCTTCCTGGCGTCTCAAAATATTCAAGGTAGCTTCGATTTTGTACTTAGTATCAGGGACAATAAGCAGCAGACAGTCTAACCAAACAACATTTAAGAATTATCTAGTGGCCTTTCTCGAACAAATGAATTGCTGCGATGCCGTAACAAGCCACATGTTCTAGTTTAAATATTAAAACATCTAAAAAACGGTATCTGTAGAAATACAGGGCACTACTCACTCCGTCGAAACGTGAAACATCAGCAATTCCACCCAACTTGCTTGTATTAAGGACATGATACGGTACCTCACCCCTATATTTCAACAATTTATTTTATGTTGTAAATTATAATGCAAAAATAAAAAAATAAAAACCACCATGCGATGGTTAACATTAGTCCCTAAATCTGTGCAAATTTTTAGCTCGTTTTATTTCAGCGTTAAGAAAATAACATGTATAAACTTAGTGAGAAACCGTTTTGGGTTTTCACTAGGTTTATTCAAGTTATCTTAGCAACGTTTTTCGTTTTTGCCGTAAAATTCCGATCCAAATGCCGGTGTATTCAGTAGCCCTGCTATGCTGGTTGGATGTTTTTCTGAAACCCGTTTCCGACTGCATAGCCTTTGAAGTTTGGTTGAAGGTTTGCCATTTGTGCGTCTACGACTCCAGTAGTTTAGCTCGTGATGATACAAACATTTGAGGTAATACTTACTGTATAAGGAAATAATTATTTCATAATATGTAGTTATACCAGTAGGTGCAAGGTACAAGGACTGCACTACAAACCTCTGCACTCGTCCGTATTTTCTTCGAATGTAAAGATAAACCTTTTAACTAGCTCGATCGGAAGTAGAGTTGGAACTAAATCTAACGAAAACTTACGACGCGAACTCCAGCAGCAGCGACCTGAATTTCAAAACGCAACGGACGTACACAGAGAGCACATGTATTTCTAACTTCTAACCTGTCGTTATCCTTGGGAAAGTAGGCGAAAGAATTTTAATCATTAAAATTTAATGTAATTGGTAAGTAAATATTTGTTTATTTGTCAAAATGTTTTGGAAGGTAGAAGTATAAAATAGGTTGGAATTTAGTATTTACATAAACAAAAAAGCACTATCTACATAGTTCTCGTCCATGCCCTGACCCGACCGAGTGGTATTCCATACATAATTTTTGTATTTCAAATCATCACAATGTATGAAGGTTTGTAGATTGCACGATAGCAATACTCATGGAAAGGAATGTGGATTTAAAAATCGTCGGCATACTATTTGAAAATCATCATTGCATAAATATGAGCCAATTTCTGTGAACCGTCGAATTAGTTCTAATTTCCCTTCTACAATTGTTCTTACATTTGTAGTAATAATAATAATGTAAAACAGAGTCAAAGTACAAGAATACCTTAGCGTTCCGTAATTAGTAATTAGCATGCAATGCAAACAAGAATTAAGTAAGAAACTATCTAAACAAGATTTTACTAAAGAATTGGAAGATTTTCAATGCTGATTTCATAAGTTACATGGAATTTAGCCAGGGGCGGATCTACTAGAAATTTTTAATGGCGAGGGCTAAAATCAACAAAATCTTGTTTTGCCTACAACGAATTAGGATTTCGTAATTTGTGGTCGGTTCAAGTGGTTTTGTAGGTCGAAAACGTTATGAATACCGCGCTGGCGCTGGCAAACCAAAAAGTGACTAATATTAATGTGGGACTCGAGCCCTGTGAGCCCTTATGTAGATCAATACAGTAGTGTGATTTCCTCATTCTCTTTGACAATTTTGTATTATTGTAACTTATGTAAAACTGAGCCAACTTCAAAGAATACCTTAGCATTTTGTAATTAGCTTACGAATTTTGTGAAGAAGTGTAAGTGCTCCAACCTTTAACTTCATATTCAGCTGCAGCAAATTGCAACGGCCTACAAATACAATGCTATCGTTAAGGCTAAGTAGCCTCTGCTCTGCCCCAACGAAGAACCACATGGTTGAATATGAATAATTGAAATGTATGCCAAATAATTCCAATAACAAGAGCAGTTGTTGTAATTTTAGTATTGATCTTATTGATTTTATTTTATTATGTATTATGTGTTGTACTTTGTAAACTCTGTTGTATGGCTTACATCGTACGTGGATTAGGCACAGCATAGAGGTAACTATTTCAAATATATTCTTAATGATTGTGTACACATAGACAATTTGTAAATAATGATATTGCGTCTAGTTTGGTACTCTGCAATTCAATATGAACCACAGTCACAGGAAAGGAAATTCATTGATCAAAAATATTATAAAACTAGAGACTACACGTTCCGCCTTCCGTTTTAGCAGTTCACCAATTTATTACAGGAAAATAAAGTTTGAGTTCTAATTGAAAATAAGAAACTGATAATATAATATAAACTAATATGTCTATATCATGAAATACCTTGTTTTCAACTCTGAACATCCAATTAATTAACTCTTCAATTTCCCACGTCACTCAGCTAGTAACAATAACGAATTTGTAGGTACCTCAGCCCATTATTGTTTGAGGCTTCGATACGATAATACATTAAATTTAATTTTTTTACCATTATTCTTCCACCCCAGCCATCTCTCCACACCGAACCTTCCATAATATTTACACGATACAGTAGTGCAGACGTGAAATTCGTTAGCATACAATAACACACATTATTAACGCTACTATGTATAAAACCAAATACTAGAATTACTGGAACAAGGTAAAAAGTACCAACAAAAAATACAAATAACAGAGACATAAACTTGATTGAAATGGAATCGAAAAATAACAAAATTAGAAATTAGACGTCACCCTTACATGTTTATAATTAACCTAGTAGCAAAGAGATTCCGTCAAACTCTTCACTCAACAAGCCGAATGACTTGTTTGACTTTTTATGTACTTACAATGTGCTAAGAAATAATTATAACATTTTTAAATAGGTACAATAAATGAAAGGGAGGGTGAAGGTATGCCAAATATTCCAATTTTTAGTTCACAATTTTTCATAGCAGTAAAATGAGTGAGAGGAAGAAGACTGTTGACTCAACAAGGAATCTCAAAATATATAATGCCAGGCTAATTTAATTAATTTCTGCCTAAAATTACTTGCTGAAGATAAAATAACTTACGTTCGCTGCCAGGGAACTCTATATATTTGTGCACTTGTACGAAAGTACGTACTTTATTAGAATAAAAGATAACGTCTCAAGTACGGGACAACTAGTTCACTGACAAACTGGAATATGTAGGCTGAGATTCTCTAATGATGACATTCTCCTCAATCTCCAAAAACTCTTGTCTTTGCCAAACCCTGTTGAGAAATCTGGACATTTAATAAGTCGTTGAAACTGCTAAAGATGAAGCAAATCTCTGAACAAAATGATCAACATATTGATACTGCAATGACTGTGCTCGTGCCTCTTCTTCAATTACTTCAACCAAGTACACTTTGGTAAGGAAATTATGGAATTTTGTGCAAGAGGAACAATTGTTCTAAGAATTGAGGAGCCAAATCATAATTAAGTTATCCTTCACCAGACAAAAAGTATTCAGAGATATACAGAATAAGTAACAAAAACTAGTTCTACTTTTTACACGGTTATATGTACAGTTCAGGAGTGAATAAATCCTTTCTCAGTTTCATGAGAGACTATAATAATATTATTATTATTATAGTCTCAGATCACACAGGCTATTATTAACTCGATTATATTTATCTTCATTAGGATCCCACCTTAGCGCTGGAATTGGCAGAACCCAAGAACCCTTGACTTTGCTTCCTCGGTGAGTAGTGAGTAACCGACTAGGTTATTAAATTCATTATTAATACAGATTGAACTGAAAATTACACGATTAGTATGTTCGACCCAAGCCTAAACTCGAAAGTTGGATTATTTCCTTGGATTGGTATTGGGTTACACTTCAAACCGTCCGTGTTATCAAAAGCTGCACCGAGAAACACTTGGTTAAGAGTCGAAGAAGATGCCATAGCCAAACATACTAGTAGTGGTGAACACCAAACTCATCAAAATGTTCGCACGCATTGGATACAGTGAGACCCACTGCTCACTTGTTTGGAGAACACATTATGGAAACATTAACCATCCTACTTAATTAATAAAAACTGAAGATTGCAGCTCACCGATGAAACTAATCTTTAATGGGATCATTCCTCCATTGTCAAAATTACAAGTTATGCTTCGTTAATAGACGTCCGCCTAATACTCAATATCAAAGGAACATAAATTTGACGCACAGCATACGTGCTACGAGGTGTTGTGAAAACGAAAAATTAAGAACCTTAAACCTAACTTTCAAGTGGTTCCCAGGTTCTATATTTCCTGTTTTTACAATATTTGTTAACACTTGTAAGTAAATTCAGTTGGTGATCGTAAATTCATAGCTCATAGCCCAGCTGCCTCTTGTAGTTAACCCTTCCTTTGAATACTACGCGTAACTCCAAAACACATTAGGTCTACTGTAGGTATGTAAAATATTTACTCGTTAGGATATTTCTGGGATACATGTTGCGTTATTCCTGAGGTTAATTAGGCAAGACATAGCGAAAATGGTTCCTGCTGTATTTTTGATCAAAGCCGAGTGCAATATCTACATGGTTATATGACCTGGCTGGTTTTCTGAAAAGGACGGTGAAGACAAATATTTTAGATTCTTGAGCAGCATTACTGTGAATACGAGTTCGACGTTGCATGAGTCAAGATTGAACCTAAGCTTGTGATTCCAGCTTCGCTTGGAGGAGAAGGAGTACCATTTGTGGGCTTTGCAGAAGAAGCCAGTTTTCCCAAGAAGTCCAAACTGTCCTTATCAAGATGACGAGCCAAATCCTCGAAATGATTGTTGATAATTCGGGCCTCGTCGACGGTAATGGGTTCAGTGTCCATGACTGCTGGTGGAGGAGTTCTTGTCTGCCGCTTAGGATCACCAGACAGGAGAGAATGTACACTAGGTGAAGGTACCGGACTATCCTGCTCGTCCAGAAAGCGTTCCATAAAGTCACTGCAATACGAAAATGTTCGATGTTGATATATGTACTCAAGTTAGGATTTGCAGCTTCTTGCGCCTTGTTATTTTGGAAACCACAGAATCTGCTTTATTTGCGTTGTCCTACATATCCATTCTGTATACTTTGCTCATACTAATAGCTAATAGCCCAACGTTCTAGATCATCAGCGGACTTTCTGATTCCTCGCATATTGTAACATCTAGATATTTACAAAAAATTATTGAACTTACGTTGTCCCTGGGTGAAGCGTATACTTTTTCTTTTCTAATCGGGCTTTAGCAGCAAATACGTCGTGACGTTCCGTCTTCTTCCACAAATAATAAAATTGGACCAACTCACTGACGGACCTTGTTCGAACCTGCAAGGGAATAGCCGGTCGTTAATATTTCAGAGAACTTGTACTGGATCAGGATTTAGTTGAAGAAGGTATGATGTCGGTAAATACCCGGTTCTGTTGAATCACATGGAAGTCTTTACCATACTGCCGGAGACCTGATTCAAAGTTTCTACACTCCTCCTCAGACCACAAGCTCATTGTGTCGGATGTTGAAACAGAATTCATTTTCTGTCGTCGAAGAGCCTCGTCTACGTTGTGACCACATTGATGAAGCAAGTATAAGCACTGTAATAGATTTAATTGTAACCTTTATTAGTAGTTTATGAATGACAAAATATAGAAACACAACTTGGGTACCTCCGTCAACAAGGATGACCACTCGCAATTATTACCTGTTCGTCATCTCGCACATGAGGACCCTTTGGAATAATATCCACCCCTTCGGCCGAACTACTATGAAGATTTTGTACAGAAGTCAAATAATCTCTAACATCCTTCTCTGGAATATTGCCAGGGTCCCAGAGTAGCTTGTCTTCATTCTCGTAGGGCATTGCATCATCATAATTGCACATCTCAGGAATGACTGCTTGATAGTCTGACCCAACCATGATCGTCTGTAAGATTGAAATGAAACGTCAATCAAATAACTACTCAATCAACGAGATCAGCATACATAAATTGTGGAAAATACAAAGTGAAAATTCGCAGACAACATGACCACTAACTTTAATCAGAAGTCGAGGAATTTATACTTAATTTAGAAACTCACGTCTTTCAGTTTTTTAACTATTTTCTTTGGCCAAAGCACCGAAAAGTCGTCAATTTCCGGACTTGTTTTTTGCCTAGTTCTGGCTGATACTGAGTCTAGACAAGCCCTTGAAGGCTTGACTTTGCGCTTCAGACTCTGACGTCGTAATATCGGAATTGGAGGACTGTTAATTCTACGGATGCCCTCATACACTCTATTCCCAATGGCTTTGCCGGTATATGACCTTGGGCTTGGACATGATGGGTAGTCGATGACAAGGACATAGGGATCTCCAGGACTAGCACCGATTTCTTTGGAATACTTGATAAATAGCTCAGCACTCTGTCGTTTCCGTTCTACTGTCCCCTTGCCCAGCCCCATTTTGTCACACGAATTTATGTTACAAAACCAGAGACAAAACTAAAGGCTGCAAAATTCTAAAATACTTCCAACTTCAGACTTCAGACTTGAAGGGTGTCTGACTTTGGAATGTTAAAAACCCTGTGTCCGAATTCTTGAATCGGAATCCGGTGTGTATTTCGTAATATAGGGTTCTGCTTCTGCTATGATTGTACGAGTAAGAAGCGAGTCTGTAACGAATTTAGGATTTTAGCTACCCGCCGGCCGCCGCACTTAATAGTTCACTGTGTGTGTAGTTACGTGCTTTTGGCTTGGCTTTATGTTAGGAGAAAAACCTCTGCTCTTCTGTCTGCTGCTGCTGAGGGCTCCTCCTACGACCTGCATTGCATCTTGCATCGCATTTTTTGGCGTTTTATACAAAATTACAAATACGTGACAGGCGACGATCCATTTTGGGGTACTGTGTAGTTGCCACATTTCAACATACAATCCAGTCCTACTGCAGAAGCCGGCATTGGACCCGTCGTTGTTCGAAACTTGGCACAGAGGAACGTCAACACTACTAGCTTTGGGATTTCAATGAAGGTACCTACTGCGTACTGGGTCGCTTGGATGGAGGCTGTGCGTGCATCTTGTACTGCTGAACTCCAAGCTCCGACCTTGAGCAATGCGGTAAGCCAAGGTATGAGGTACAGAGTTCATTTCGGTTGCGTGAAGTGAGCCGACATCCGACATTGTTGGCCCACACCGGCCTACCATATGTTACCGCTCTGCTACATCGTTGGAAGGGACTTTTTAAATGCCCTTCGGGCATGTCGACAAACTTAACCTAACCTAATATGTAATAACACTTTTGAAAAGTCCTGTGCGGGCTTAGCATTATCTGACTAAAACAAAACTCTTAACTAACCTGTATTGACGGTTGACGTCGGCTCACTTAATTCTACCGTTGATTTTCATAATGTACCAATTATGTAAGTACTAAAAACTAGCCACCGGTACCTCATTAATTTGCATATTAATATAATTATACGGGGCCGGGGTAATGTACGTCTCCCACTGGGTTCGAGTTTACGTTACGGGGCGAACGGAAAACTTAGTGTTTTAACCCACACCACCTATTACGAGACTCTTGACCTTGAGCTAGACGAGGAAATAACCCGAACAAATGTTGTACTCATCGAGATAAGCTACTTGCATTTAAGCAACTTTTCTCCAAAGTGTCAGGTTCAGGTCACACGTCATGCCAAAGTTTACACCTGCTAGATTTAACCTGTGCCCTGAACCTCACACTCTGAAAAAAGTTTAAAGTCATAAGATCTGTACACAAAAGTTGCTTATCTCAATTCTCAATTCGTACAACAGCTTTTGTTCGGGTCATTTCAGACAGGTCAGCAGTTTCCCAGTAGTATGGGTTTAAAATCTTAGTCCCTATACTATGTACTATAGGGTGGATTTACATTGAATATTATACTTGAAGGCGGTATTATTGGGGATCTAATTGAACAAGTGCATAATTGTATGCAGCCAGTAAGAAATTAACTACGATGCAAACCTCTATTCAAATTCCACGGCTTCATGACAATGACATGACATGACAAAACCTGACTATTCACGGTAATAAATACAGTTACACAATTCATCGAGAAACCCACCTTTTTCCAGTCATCTTCTTCAGGACTGTAGTCACAATCTTCTTCTTCTTCCTCCTCTTCTTCCTCACTGTGCTGGCGTGATCCAGCTGAAACAGAATTGAAGAATAATTAAAGTATCCTGCACAATACTAAATAAAGTTCCAAATACCAACTATCACTGACAAATTCGCAGTTAGGTTAGATATCGCTGAATTATCACTGGAATCATAGTTCATAACATAATATATAATATATATAGTAACATAAAACATAACTCTTTTCATAAAGCCGTGTATCATGTCATCCAACCGCGAAGTGTTCCATTTTGAAGCAAAATTAACAGTAGGTATCCATATGATTTACTTTGCATTTAAGTACAGAAAATTAAGTAGCTGTTTAGGGCCTGCCGCTAATAGACCCGTACTTTTACTATTTGTGGGTTTGGTTGTTTGTAATTTCGCTTAGATTTACATTTATTCTCGACTCTGACTTTAAAAACTTAATGATATTCTTATTCTTACTCCGCAGTACTTCTCTCGGTAGTGTAGAACCTATACAGAAATTGGATAGCACCCAACCAATATGCTCCAGTACTATAAGTTTTTATCAGAAGATTTATGTAGCGCAAAGAACAATAATATTTTGATTGTTAAGTACTAACATCGCAAATGTCGGGAACCACCAACAGCCACCCCAGATTCGTCTTTATATAATTCATGGAGCATTGACGCAGGCTCCTTCTCTTCTTCATCACAATCCATCATTTCCTGGTGTTGTGATTCTTCCTCTTCCGTAGATCTCTCTTTGGTATCACCACTTTGAACTGCCACTTTTGCAGAGGGCCGATCTTTCTTTTTCTTTGGTTCCCCATCCAATTCGTCAGCGTCTCCCAACAATTCTTGAGCGATCTCTCGCTTGTCCAACGTCAAATCCTGTGTAAAATTAAGTTCATCATTGTAATTGTAGGTTGATGCATTGGCCATAAGTCCTCAATCGTCAATCGCCAAATTGCGATACCTACAACAGTGGCATTAGTTCTTCACAGATACAGAAATACAAATTACTTGTGCCTCAACCAGATAAACTTACACCTGAGTAGTTCAAACTTGTTTTGATTAAGAAACGGCTAATGCATGCATATTATGTGTGATAGGAAATATATGTACAAGTCGTAAATCTTTCTTTCCCTTAACCCGATAAATACCGTTGACCGTTGACAAGCAAATAGAAATATGTTTCACGTAGATCTCAATGAACAGGCGATAAAACACATTACTTAACAGAAAATAGGACGTTCATGTGGAACATATAGTTAAGCATTATCATCATAGTCTAATTTACTAAACCCCGCAGTACCTGATTAGAGATGATTTCTTCCGAACTACTGGATTGGGATCCATCTTGTCCATCACCTTCATCATTGTACCCACCATACATTGCCAACAATGCTTCTATTGGCATATCCTTTTCCTATGATTTCAGAAAATTATTTTATTTTACTTTGAGCGTTTACGAAAGGAAAACAAAATTACGGTTTGAAATTGTAGAGAAAGGAAAATAATTTCGGCTCATACATAGTTAATTGCGGTGAAAGTTATTCTATTTCGACTGTAAAACGAGGACATCTACACTTACACATTGAATTACACAAAATAGCAATTGAAAAGTGAGCAAGCCGTGCACAATTTGAGAAAACTTGATCTGTACAAGTCAGCGCTTTAGATTACAAGCAACAATCAGGCATAATAATATTGTATAATGCTACCAAGTAGAAAGCAGATTGATGTTTCCAATAGTCTTTATAGATCTAGCTAATAATTACGTATTATCCTAATATTAACCACGAAAATGTGTAATGCCTAAACGCCGTGTCAGCAGAGGAAGGGGTTCTTCCGTTACGAAGTGAGATAGTTGGGAAATTAGGTTATACGATAACCCTGCTTCTTGTACGGTTCAGTGGCGATTAATCATAAATCAATTAATACGGTAATACTCAATATGAAAATAGCAAAACAATAATAATGTCGATGAATTTTGTTCTGAGCCTTTAGCTAATCAGAATGCAATTCAAGCATAATTGTCTTTAGTCAAGTGAAATCATAGCGGGAGGAGCGAAACTACGGCAGATAGTAATAATGAAATGTATTTACTGTATAGTGAAGAAGAACAATGCAATTGTCTGAGGCGAACTAAGAATGAATAAGGTGTCATAAATACTGTCACCTTTTCCAAGTTTGATAGTTCCGACTGCTGTTCCTCAGCTTCTTCCAGAGCCTCCTCCTCGTCAAGAGTGCGCTCGTCGTCAAAGTCGTTGACCATCATTTCAGCAGTTAGTTCAAATTCGTCCCCCGGACTATTGGGTTCCTTTACTTTGCCAACCTATTTAATAAAATATTACAAATTAAGTATTTAGACGTGGAGCCAAATGAACTACCATGCATATGCCACACGCTTAACAAGCACACTCTTCACCAAGGGTTAGGTTAACCATAAGTACGTTTGTTAGCACTTATCCGGGTAAAGGTTCACGTTTTAGGACTCCTTGTCGTGTAATCTTGTTTTTAGCAACTTAAGGAGATGATTTGAGAAGAGTAGTTCACTTGCGGCTTATTATTTTGCATTTGGATGGAATATTCTTAAGTTTTCACGACTTTGTTGTGCAAGTTAAAAAACAATTGACTGCATGGTTTCCATAGTAGTGCAAAATCAGCAGACCCTCTACCCATTTTCAGCTCGTATTAGAATAATATTCGTATTGGTCAGGTTAGGTTAGGTTGTCCCTAACGATAAGAACCAAATCCAACCTGTTCTTAGCGTTAGTCAATTTGGAGGTTTTTCAAAACCACAAAACTTGGGCGAAACTTAACCCAAGCGAAATAAAAGGGGAAACCAGTCGAAGAAAGACACTCTTGCAAGTTCCATCTTCGCACTGTAGAAATTAGTCCCCAGTCAGTCGGTAATTATGAACTGGACTGTTGACACTTGGGGTCTTTGGAATATATTACTGTTTGTTATTCTCTTAGAATCCTTTTCTTACTTTCTAAGTTTACTAAACAAACAATACTCCAAAGACCCAGTCTCGACAAATCGTGTTGGATGGAAAGATTATTGGAGCCACGAGTAGTAATTGTGATTACCTCTTCCATGATTTGCAGATGCGGGGACTCGAAGCTGGAAGACGTGTTGACCTCGAGCCTTTTAGCTGTTGACTGAAGGGTTTTGTTGAAATTGAGCCTGTGACCTGGTCTTGGCCTAGACGCCTGAGCTCCGCCCCGAAGGAGGGCAGTGAAGGTGAGGGCGTGGGAGGAGCGGCATAGGAGGCAGGGGCAGGGGATGAACCTGGTTTCTTCTGAGAAAGCGAGCAGTGGCTACTGACTGGACTTAACTCTTCTCTCCTGGAACCCACAACGACTGACTCGGGCTCATCGCAGACACACAATGGAATAGGTGATATGATAGGCCTTTTCCTCCTCAGCTCTGCTTTCACCGTCCAGCCTGACCTCTAGCGACATTCGAGTCCCAAGTCTCTTCCATCTATCTCCTGCTCATCTTCACCCTTCAGATCTCTATGTAGCTCTAGCACCAAGCCAAGCTCAAGTCAAACCTAGAGCACTATGTATGTACTATGTATGTAGTTGTAGTTACCTTACCACACTCGAGTCCAAACACGAGATTTTCCTCATGTGCCCCTAGTCGTTCGACGCCTTTCTTTTCTGAAGACAATAGATTCTCAAATCCATTTCCGTTTAAGTCACAAAGGAATTACAATTCAAGTTATAAGCTATTCCCCTTCCAATTGTCACTTTAGGATAAATTCATGCTATTAAGATCAGAACTTTTGCTCCGTTTTTACCAAAAGGGATTTCAGAATGCTTTGTTTTTTCAGTTGAGTTTTTCTGTACTTTCAATTCACTAACGTTGGGATAGGTGTTTGCCTTAGATCATTTGAACACTGCTAACTCTTTTTGCGATATATCGAGCGAACGCAGGTATCGGTTTTTCATTTTCTAAGTCAAGAACAGAACTGACGTCCAATTGGCGTTAGTTTAAGTTCTTGTCCGAGATTATGATAACCGATAGCTTGTTTTGATCAATACGGTTAATAAGGAGTTAGCATGGTTCATTGTCGAAGGCGATGGTTTAACGAAATGGAATAGTCCTTGAATTCATTGTAGGTTGAGCCCTTGCTTTAAATAGTGAACACGGATAGTTTGGTAATAATAAGCTAATCAAATGATCTAACTAAGGCAAGAGCGTAACATGCTGTTTTTCTTTTGAATAGTCTTCACTTGCTTTAACCCATGAACGCCGGTAACTATGAATCGCTTTGCAGGGTAGGTACAGTCGGCAATTAAATGTAAAACCTCGAAACCCTATTTATTGAACCATAAGCCTCAACAGCATTGCGCTTTACGGGCCGAGAAAGGCATCACATTCCAGAAAAGTGTTTTGAGTTTTTACATTTAGTGCCCCGGTAGTATATCGGACAAACTAAGTCATCAGTATAATATTCAAAAATCAAATATGCATAGTCTGACGATAATAAATTCGAAAGCTGATCACTAAGAGTCTAACCTACCAACACTTAAGTTTACGAAAAGTCGAGTCGAAAAGTTCTGCCTTACGTCATGTATTCGTAATTTGCATAAATAATTCAATATGTCGTCGAAAGAAGCGAGTTGGCAGTGTTCATATAATCTAAGGTGTTTGTCTAAATCGGAAATTCAAAACTTAACTTTACCAAAATGACTGCAAGATCGAGCGAATGCAGGAAGTATGCCTTATTTTACTGGGAACTGTAAACCCTCTACTTGATTGAAATGAGCAAAAAAAATTTTAATAAAATAAATATTATTTGTTTACTGGTCTACATGAATGAGAACAAATATGTACAGCGTATCGAGTTTCTGAAAGCTTCAAATTCCTTCCATTCAAAAGTTACGATATCGGATGACATTTTTCTCGATTGCTATGCAGCTCATTTTATTACCTATATCTATTTGTACCACCATATTATAATTTTTAATCGAATCGCTCGACGATATACACTACTATATACATACAATTCGAAAGAGTTTGTCTAACGCCAACATTTGACGAATGCGGTTATGCCGGTTATGCTGGCATGTGCAAAGAGTTATCGAATAAGCTAGTCAGTCTTATGTCCGCAATATATGTATGTATATGAATTTGCTTGCATTCCGTATCTTGTCCTTTCTTTGATTTAAAAGCTTCTATAGTAAACTTAAGCGAATACAAATAATATTGGTCCTAAACTCTAAAGTCCTGACGCTAAGTCTCATCTACTTTTCCACAGAATCACAAATCACAACCTCAACCGGCGAACGAAAGTCTAAAACCTATTTAGCTCAACGGATTAGCAACAACAACAACAACGCGGTTCTTGGAAACGTGAATAAATGAAAAATATATCTAAGATGGATAGTTAAGACTTCTGGGTAAACGTTGTGTCGTGAGTCATCTCATGCTAGGAAGCTTTTATTATAATCGTTTGCAATTATATTTTGATTCACCGGTAAAACTTACGTACAATTGTCAAATTGTAAATGTATGAAACTGTAAGAAAGTAAAATACAAAAATTGTTGAAAACAAAATACATAATCGAAGAAATTAGTACTTTATTCAGGCTGTAGTTCGCCTTCATTGAGGTATGGGGAAGTTCGAAAGTATTTAAATAAGGCGTTGTTGGATTGGATTACATGTTACTGCATTATGTGATGAGTCATGACTAATGGTGCTTTTAGTTCAACCCACAACAGCACAGTAAGTAGGAAAATAATTTAATAAATTGTACACAAATCAGGAAATGTGATATGCTGAAAGTCTTCAACAAAATGATTTGTCACATGAAGACGCCGCATGAGTATTATATTACCGATTACAAGCCATGTAGGAAGAATAATGTCCAAGAAGGGGAGCTGCCTAGAAGTACCTATTGCATTGCAATTTGCAATGAGCTGGAATTCTGAAAATGCAATTATCCAGCCATTATCAATTATCACTAGAAACTCAGCATCACTAAATTCCTAAGCATTGAACTACATATGAAACTGATGCATTCTAATTTCCCATTCCATGAATTCCTCAAATATTTTTAACGACTTGTAGCTTACACGTTCTTCTGTAAATTATCCTTAACATCAATCTAATGTTCTATGTGGAAGTTAAAATAAAATGAAAACATATGTCGTAATTCATACATACCTACTGATTTTACAAACATGTAATTTGTAAGTACTGCGGTAGTTATTAAAAACGACTTGGAACGTGTCATTCACTTAAGTGGAGTGAAGACCTTGATAAACTTGTAATTTTAATACCTAATAATAATTAGTTCTCACGGCTTTTTTGTAGTGAACTCGCTGATGAACTGGATATTGAATAACGTAGCTTTTCTTGGATTTCATGACTATATGTATACATCTATCTATACATAGCTAATTTATATGATATTAGTGTGTTCTAAAGTAAGTTAGAAGGTCATACGGTTTATTACTATAAATATAATTTGTCGTTTCATGTTTGGGAAAACAGACTTATTTATAATTATCTATCGTGCAATTTTAGGTGCTGAATTTGACTGGAGTAAGCTTAATCCAGTTCATTTTAGCACGTATAACGTACAACGTACAAGTACTGAAGCTTCTTCAGTTTACCGTATTTGGGTACTTTTCGTTACGACAAATTAGCACGTGGCATGACAACACGAAGACGACTCTTTGGAAGCTGATAAAATAAAGGGTTGAATGCAAAGAACGTGTGTGTGTGTGAGACATGAGCTGAGGATGTTGAATGTATTTGCCATCTGTGTTGGGCTTTTGGCTACTTTAATCTTCCTTCCTCTTCTGTGTGCATGTGGATTGTGGATGCGTTGTGGAAGTGGAACTTGAAAGTGAAACTCAATTCAATATTTTTTGCTACTATTGCTGTCCTGTACTGCCAACCACCACACCGCTCGATCCGGCTCAGTTCCTAATAGTGCCAATTACTAGCGTAGAGAACATTAGACATTAGAAAGCCGAAATTCACAGTTGAGAGTGTTCTATTCTAATATCAGCCCAGCTTCACAGAACGGAATGACGAGTAGCAGTCTGTCATCAACTCGGTAAGCAGCCTGTTCATTTAATTTTCAATTACAACCTTTTAGCCGCATAAGTTGTTAGTCAAACGTGTATATTTCATAGTTCACATCCGCCTTGCTCTTCACATTGGGATTTTCATTCGATTATCTTTCTTTCTGTCGAGGTTTTCATTCTGCTTTTTTGTATTGCTTGTTCTAAATTCAGTAATTACTGTCTCAAAACATGTTATATTAGTAAGCAATTAGTTACCCGTGTAAGTTGTAACCAGTTCAGTTACGCAGATCAGTGCTTGGCACTGATTCGTGGGCCAGCTAGTGTTATTTGATGACTTGAACTTTGGTTGAATAAACAAAAGTAATTCTTAAAACGGCTCAGTAGAAATAGGACAATATTTACGAGCAGTTAGCGGTAAGTAACCTTATAATTAGCTAACTAGCACAATTACAGCCCCATCCCCATCGTAAATTCTAGAATATAACGTGTTGTTAATCTGTCCTTCCGTCAGAATTTTTGTGTTAAGTGTCTGCTGATTATTGGTTCTGTTGAATTCCTCGGGCAGTTTCTACTAATTCTTCTTGCAAAATTAATTTTATGATTGGAGAATAACTTTGTACTTAACAAGAGGGTGAGTGTGGTAACCAAGAGTCACCTTAATAACGCAGCACTGAGATGTGTTTTATTCAAATAGTAAATGCAAAAACCACTATTTGAGTCAGGCACAATCATGAGCTGGCTCCGCAGAACAGAATCCAGAGCTCACTACCTTCTCGTATATCGAGCATAATTATTTTATGGTGTATGTATATGCTTGAAGGCATGTGTCTTTCTTTCTGTTGGAAGTTTTTATCGTGCTTCGGATTGTTTGTTCTAAATTGAGGATTTGTGCCTGGCACTGATTTGTGAGTATGTTGCCCAGGTAGTGCAGCTAAGCTGAGGCTGAGACGTGCAAGATTTGTTTAATATTACTACACTTAAGTTTTCGTACGTGCTCGTACCGATGACGATGACATAGTGAATATGAGCAGACAAAAGCTTCTTCGCTAATCGTGTGCAAATCAATCGAATGTATTTCAGTATTATTCATAACATTACTAGTAATAATTTTCTGTTCTAATTTGTTCAGGTAAAACTGGTCAGTTTGGATAAGGTTTATACATGAGCTCTGAGCTCCAACAACGTCAGGATCAAGGAACCAAGGGTCGCATTCAGCACGAGTCTTAACTGCCAAATCATGAAGGTGCTGTATGGAATCATACTTTTGCTCTCTACGGTTTTAACTTGTAGCAATGCAATGATGGACGGGATTTACTGTGGAGAACATAATTGTTATGACGGTATGTACATGTGCTTTAATCGTATCCTTTGAAATGTATTCCATTTTCGAATACTTACGCTACGCTTCTTTAAGTCGTAATTTATGTGCTCGGCGTGGCGGACTGCAGTATAATCAGAATCAGTGGACTGTTTTTATAAAAAAGTATTTCGTATAATATAGTTCTCGGAGTTACGCGGGAGACGCCGAAGTCAGAAATAGCAAAGAAGTATCGCCAGTTGGCTAAAAAACATCACCCAGATAAGTTCAGGACGCCTGATGCGAAAGCGGAAGCTGAAGAAATTTTCAAGTCAATCGCCACAGCGTGAGTTTCTGATTTTACTTCTACATGATACTAGTAGCCATGAACACTGTTGATCGACAATTGCAAACAGAAGGCCATTCTTATATTCTCTATTCTAAAAATACAAAGGTATGAAGTTCTGAAAGATGAGGAGAGTCGGATTGATTACGACTACATGTTGGACCATCCTGAGGAGTATTATAGAAATTACTATCACTACTTCCGAAGAAAAATGAGTCCTAAGGTGGACGTCCGAATAGTCATTGCAGTTTCAATTACTCTAATTTCCGCTTTTCAATACTACACAGCCTCCTTCCGGTAAGATATCTATGAGCTCTGTATGTAAGTTTATTTGAGTTACGAGGAGAACCTATTTTTGATCGATCCAAAATCAGAATAAATTTAACTATGGAAATGGAAATCCCAGAATCCTCACATACGATGTTTTTCTTTGGGAATCATTTAGGTGGAGTTCTGGTATTAGCTATCTGGTGTTGCAACCGAAATACAGAAAAATGGCTTTGGAAGTAGCAGAATCAGATGGGATGTTGGATGACGTGAAGAAAATCAAGAAGCGCAACAAGGAGGAAATCAAAGCTGAAGAGGAACGTATTATTCGTACTGTAAGTCACAGTATTTTTGAGTTTGGGAGGAGGGGCTGACACTTTTACCGCTTTAAAAACCAAGTTAGGCGACAACTAAAGCATTTTAGCGCAAAATTTCCTACGTTGTGGCTTTCACTTTTACAGTACTTAAAGCCTAATGGCAAAAGAAATTTAGTAAATTACAGGTTTAGATCTCCATCCGTTCGAGCAAGTAATAACACACATTCAAAAACTGATTCAGCTGAGAAACCCAGTATCCGCGGCTAACAATTAATGTCATGTTATCCAGTAATATCCGAATTAGAGGGATGAGTTGGTACACTAACGAACTTTCTCACGTAATCGGATTCCTTCATAACCAAACTAGCTAGCTATGCATATGATTTTGATAGTATTGAGTCCGTGATGATTTGTTTCCTTCTCGTACTTTTACTCATATCTGAACCTGTAATTTGCTGTAATTCTTCTGTAGTAAGCCCGAAAAGTGACAATCCCAACACAAGAAGCGCAAAATACTTTAGGTTTTGCCTTGCTTTGTTTTAAGGGGCAAAAATGATATTTAATGGCTGGAGAAAGTAGTCTGCGGGATTTGTCTAGTTGGCGGCGATTTGCAGCTAATTTGGCGGGGTCTTTAATATTAATTCAGATTTATTTGACATGGCCGTAGCCGAATCAAGTTAATTTTTTTTTGTAGATTTGTGGTTTTTGTGACGTTTAATGACGTTTAATATGAGGTATTTGGGAAGTACTGAAGCATTCAGGACACATCGCTTTACAAAAATCCTTTTCTAATAAGTAGATGAAACATATTTGTTTATTTCCCATGTTTGCTTGCCTTTCTATGCTGATGAGATGAAATACAAATTAATAGCTAAACAACTCCAGTATTGTTCCTGCTTTTCTAACCGTTCAACCAACAGAGAGCGGATAACGGATAGCGTATTAATGTAATGTACTGTCTTGATATTTGCACAGGTTCTCGAGAACAAAATGGAGATTAGGGGTGGGTATGCTAGGCCCAAATGGACGGACGTTCTGTGGATTCAAATTATCCTGTTGCCCAGAACAATATACAACTACTTTGCTTGGTACCTTACATGGATATACAAGTTCAGAATTAAAAAACAAGAGTATGGGCTGCCAGAAAAATACTATATCATTAGGAAGTTCTTGCGTATCAGTGAAACTCAATTTGAGGTAAGTAAAGAGGTGTCAGTGTACCCACTACACACAATGATCTTTGAATTACCAACGAAGTACTAAACTCGTGATTGAATTATGGCAGAGTATACCAGAAGAGGACCTAGCTGACTACATAGAGATGGAACTTTGGAAGAAGGAGAATTTTGTGGTAAATCAGATTCTAACCCAAGTATTATGCTACAATGGCTTTCGCTCGTGTACTTATTCATGAATCCTTTGTACTTCACTATACAGACCTGGAAAAGAAACAAAGATGAGGATGACAAGCGTCAATTGGCTGAAAGTGCAAAGTATAAAGCTTATAGACGTTATATGAAAAAGCATGGATCCGGAAGAATGTACTTTGATGATAGTTGATCCAGCATCCTGATTCGTGATATTAATATATAAACCATTAAATAAGTACTTTTACCTCTCTTGAGTAACTTGAATCCGGTGCATGTTTGATCCATTAACTAAATCTGAACGAATATATTTTTATACCCAGATTGCTGTGGTATTGGATTAAGCATTTTTACTGGTAAAAAGTCCAGTCAGTCTTAATCTGCGACTATACAAGTAACTCCAAGACATCCTTCTAGTACTGACATGATTACCACTTAATATTCAATAAACATAACGATTGAGTGCAATATACATGTCTTGGAAATGGAAAACCGACATCCATCAATATACGCTTTTCTTCTATCTTTTAAGAAGTTGTTGTATTGCACCTAAATTTTTTTGTATAAAGGAAAACCGCTGGATATAATTACTTTCAAACGATTAGAAACCAGGTTACCTGCTCTTTATAAGTAGGTTATACACAATGACAGAAAGCATTGCAGTTAGCTAAGTAAACATGCTTCTTGGAAGACGTGCATATAGGTATTTATACCATGAACGAACGATGTTAGCTAAAAGAAGTTGCTCTCACCTTTTGAGTAAGAATACAAGGACCTAAGTTGAGCGTGAGTAGTATAATGGAAACAAAGGAAAGTTTTCAACTGAAAAAAATGCATTTATTGACTTTGCTAACAAGCAGCAAATTTATAGACAACAGAAACCAGTATTAAAGAAAAAATAGGAAGTAGGTATTTTTGGTTCTGAATTAATTATTCTGTAAGTATGCCTGCAGAAATAACTCTTCAATAGTTGGTACCATAAAGCGGATCCTTATCTTTAACAAATGTCATTGTTGCGATTACTAGTTTGGCCGTCTGTCATCGGGTTACCTAATTCACATTTGTAAGATTGGCGCTTCCAATTCTTATGAAGGTGAGTGCATTTGGGTTTTCCGCGACACTAGGGTTTGGAGGTGGTGGTGTGCCCTCGAACATGTTGTTCAGCTCATCAGCAACAGCATCCAGTTGTATCTGCTCAGTGGTTTTTCTATAAATTATATTATTAAATTCTTCAACCTTAAAGAGATTAGTTTACCACAGACACCTATTCTGCTCTGGTATTAAAGTCTAGAGCCTTAGAAACCGTTTCAAATCCGAGGCCTTACACAACACAACACGGTAGACTGTACCGTTCGAGGCCTTGGTTTTGAAACTTGGGTTGAGAAGGCGTTAGACTTTCCGTCCAGTAGTGCATCACATTCAGCCATTAGGAGAATTCACATATTATAGCTTCATAAACGCTTCGGACCGATTGGAAAAGGCAAAGCTGAGCTTTGGCATATTATACTTAAAATGGCATACATATAGGAAGCAAAGGAAGTAGTTTGGATTTGGAAAACGAAAGTAATTGGTATGCATAACAGTTTAACAGATGAGATTTCGTGAGTACTACCAGGTTCTTTTGGGAATAGTTGAAGCAAAATCTCATTTTTGAAACAGTAGCAATAATATACGTGATAATCGAGCATAATATAATATATATAATTGCGACAGCAATAGCACGTGAAGTAGAAACATCCTTTAAAAAATATTTGTTTAGGTAGAAATAAAATTCACAGACTTATATCTGTACTACTACTGCAGAAAAACGAATGCGTTTAAAAGCGTTTAAAAGCGTTTAAAAAACGGATACTTCACGACTCGCGACTGCAAAACCCAAGGCCTCAAAAAACAGTAGATAGCCATGGACATAAAACTTGGTTTCAAAGTCCTAGACTCGGAAGCACGTCATATGCGCCACAGCAATATGTGCCACAAGTCATATGAGTCACACTGCAACATACACCACACGTCAAAAACGCCACATCCAAGATGCGCCAAAATAAAAATCCAATAGTTTAAGTAACAATGAGTTTAATTTAATGTTTACTACAGTATACATATGTACAATATAAAAGATTGAGGTATGGCTAGGATAGGCTGGGATAGGTTAGGTTATGTTAGCATAGGTTAGGTTAGGTCTTTCAATTGCATAAGCCACACATTATTCAATGTATGCAATATACAGCATACGCGTTAAGTTTAAGGATAATTTGGCGCATATTGTATGTGGCGGATATTGTAGTGTGAAATTGCATTATTGTAGTGTGACGCATATGGCGTGTGGCGGATATTGACGTGGCGGATATTGCTGTGGCGCATATGACATGAAAGCGTAGACCCTGTATGCCGTTTTTACAATTTACAGAATACATATTTTTCAGTCTGTTTTCCATTGTATTTCAGCTTCGACTGGGAATGGGAATGCATATAGTACCTGGTTTTAGCTTGGCGGCTGGGCGTGTTGCCTTTGCATTCCCCTCGTTTTTTAGCTGGTGACGGACCGGGGGTAGTGCATCCATTACTTTGCTTGTCTTCTTTGGATGGACCGGTGTCGAAATTCCCATTTTTACTACTGTATGCTGCACTTTTACGGAATTCCGCATAACCCAACTGAGGAGAAAATAGGATTCGATTTTTTTAGTTCCACTTACTTAAATGACAACTGACAAGTACTGATAAGGCCGTTATTACGGCTTTAATTGTAGCAAATACTTACTGCAAGCGCATTACGAATGCCTGCAGGAGATTTGTCAAGAAACTGCTCCTCGTCCCAGATTTCTTCAACTCTTCGTCGGCTTTCTTTGGCTGCTTCTAAACATAATTTTAAATACATTAACCTGGCTATACCAGAGCGGAGGTGCGACATTTGTCGCATATCGACTTTAGAGCGCAATCACAAGCTACCTCTATGGGAATTTAGGTAATCCTCAATAAAATGGTTCTTCGTTTGCTATAACAATTTCTAATAGTGGGAGCCATAAACAAATATTCTAGAAAATAAAGTAGATCAAAAAATTACGAAAAACAGGTGAACCATCCGCCGACCACGGAGCTGTACATGTACATATGCATTTGTTTGTGTATTGTGTGTGTATCGCATGTACTGACAGACAACACATTTGACAACGTGGCATGTGACAAATGTCGCATCGTTGGGTTTTAAGTAACGGACATTACGACATATGGCAAGCGACAAATGTCGCAGCTCCATATAACTCGAGAAGAACAAGCTCCGGTATAGCCAGGTTAAGTAGAAACTTGATTTTGCAGAAAATATTATAATTGCTCATTAAGATGAACTGTAGTGCAGGACTAGTGATTCAAATATCGTTACTTTTTGTCAGGAAACCGTCGCTTCAAGCTGCTCTTTACAGTATCTTAAAGTCGTATCTTTGTGATATTGACGCTTACCATTCATTTGTTGGTCTATTTTCTGTAACGCCTCCTCGTAGCTTAAGTCTTTGGGCACAGGATTAATAATTGGTTCCAATTCAGAACACACATAAGTCTGCTTTAGTTGACTTTGAGTGAGTCTGACAGGCTTAGTTCGGAGGCGATTCTGGTAAGTTGGTCTATTCAACGGAATCAATGGCACTAGTAGAACAGCGTCTTCGTCAATTGTAGTACTGGAAGGGGTTGATTCCATAGAACTCTTTTGAAAATATGATTTGGGTGATTCCATGCAGTTCCTTTCAAAATGTGATTTGGGTTTGGGCTGATTTTCTGAAATTCTACTCCTGTAAGCAAGCTTTCCCTTGTTTTCCTTGTTAGGCGTTGATGGCGGCACTGACAATGGTGAATTCGTTTTTGCAGGCAAAGAAACGCTTCGATCTTTAACGCCTAAGGAGGCTTTTCCAGCCATTGTTGCTGGGCGAGGCTTTTGTGTCATTGCCGTATATTCAGATACTGGTGTTGATAGTTGTGCGATTCTGGCTGCAGTAACTTTCAGCCGTTCGTTCTCCAGATCTCTTCTTAACTGTGCGTTCTGTTATTTGGAAAAAAAAATTAATAACGTGCGGCAACCAAACAAGCGCTTCACTCATGTGTCTCCATTAAGTATAACCATCCCTTGAATACAGCTATTAGGTTGTAAGTATTTGGGAAGGGAATTACCTCTTCACTCAACGTCTTCAACTTGTCATTAGTACTGCTGGCCGACTCGTTGACATTGTCTTGATATTCTATTAAACGAAAAAATTTCTGTTTTGACATACGACATATATGCAGTTGAAACACGTAATTATTCGGAGAAGAATAAAAGCAATTTTGAACTTACGCTGATTACTAAATAACGATTGACCAATTTCATCAAGTTGTTCAGTGGTACATTTTAACATGTCATATAGCTGACAAACAGCACCACGGATACTATTCATGCTTTTGTCTCCATTAATCGCGTCTTGAAAAACCTGGGGGGAAATGAGATACCATGAGCTGAGCGTTGAACTAATCTGTAATCCTGGAAAAGAATGCTTTTGTAGTGGTTAAATTGGTTAAGTTTGCCTCATTGACAAGTTGAATTTATAAACCGTCTGCTTGGCATTTGCAACACACATACATACGCGAATCAGTAAACGCCATTAGATTCTAGCGTGAACCAAGAATCATTATCATTTCACAAATTAGGCTACCCAACATACAATACCAAGTATTTCAAGTTAAACAGTAGTTGTGCAAAGTTACCTGCATTCCTTCGGAATGCGAAGTCAAACTTTTAATTGCTTCATTAAGTGTTGCTTCTAAGCCAAGGTCACCGGAATTGAGAGCTGCTTTGCTGTTAGCATCAACTACTTTATGAAAACTGTCGGTCGAACCATATGCACCCAAAGCTCCTGGTTTTGCTAAAAAATTAGTTCAAAATTACGTTTTCGAGGAATCACTGAAATTACATTACAAGCTAACCTGAATTGACATATTCTCTCATCTTCTTCTCAAATTGGGCCGTGGCGTCCTTGATAAATTCTTCCGACCACGCTTGACTAAAGAATTTTTGTTGATTTCGTGAAGGACGCGGTGGCTGAGCCTTGTTTTCTGGTGGCGGCTTCCCAAAGTCACTAAGGGCATCTGTGAATACAAAGTTGAAGCTTCTTGACTTCTTGATAATCAAATCTATGAGATAGTCGATTATCATGAAAGGCGGTGCACTAATTAAGATGATGTCAAATGCTAAATTCGTCGTACATCGTAAATCGTAAGCAAATTCAATTGCCATTCTTCTACGCCAAGGTGTACGTAAGAGAAAGAGAGCCATGACATAGACAACAGAAGCGCAAGCGTATATATAGAGTTGAGTACGTTATGCTATGAGCGATCGATGAACCCGGAATATCAGCTTAATCCAAGGTCAAAGTCAAAGGTCCAGGTGGGGACCTCGTATGGAAATATATGAATAAATGAATCAATCCATAATCTACCATTCAACAACGCGTCCAATTCATCATTCAAGCCTCCACTTCCAGTTGCACCACTCGTTCCTGCTGCGTCGTTGGGAATTGCAGCAGCTTCGTCTGGTTTGGGATCCATGATTCCACTCGCTGTCAACTGTTGAACGTCCAAGCCGGTCACCAATCCTTTCCCAAGTGGGAGGTGTGCACGTGTGTGCTGGATATTGGATCACCTTCGGCTAATAATTACAATTCGGTTATTCTCTAGATCTTCCGAACTTTCAGTTTAAACTAGAGTTGGACTTGGCGCCAAGGCAGTGACAAAGCAAAGGTTTGTTTGGTGGAGCTAGGATTTAGGATAAGACCCGAAGCAAAGCTTACCAACGCCAACCGAGAATTGGGAAGATTCAAGGCGGCGTCGTCAGAGTCACAACTGATCAACTGACTCACAAAGAGCAGAAGTCGGAGTCTTTGTCGGAATCATTCGGATCGGAGTCGACTCCGGCAAACTCATAGAGGTAATAACCTAGCCTTTTTTTGGCTAGGCTAGCTAGGCGAACAAAGTGAAGGCTAGGTAATTACCTCTATGGGCAAACTGGAATAGTCTCTGAATGCTACAAAATACAAGCTAATAATCCGTCGCCTTTGGCTTCTGCTAACCGCGCATTTAATCACTACAAAACTTATGGCGGACATCAAGTAACCATAAATTGACTGAATAAGATGGAGTAGTTGTTAAAAATATTGAAATGGAGGATAGCGCGTAGTGCGTGTTTTTAATAGCGTGGGTTTGGAGCTGGAGATTTGTTGCAAGCAGAGCAGAGGCGGGAGTTGTTTAAGTTTGAGTTGATGTTCACTAATTCCTAATATTGCACTTCTGACTTCCATGAAAGGAAATTGAGTTGAAGCGATTAAGATATGTAGGTATTTAGCTAAGACTCAGTCATTCTATTTCTGGAATGTAATATGACCTGCTGTGTAACCCAAAACGCAATTTAATACCTTAGAGCAATGTCAAGCGCTTCTTCCGTACGCTTTTTTTTTAGAATCTTGATCTTGCGTAATTGATACGATACATTATTTTACTGAATTTGCTCTGGGGCGGGGTGTCGGTTGTCATGTTACAGGTTATGGCGGTTAAGTATTAGGTATTGGCTTTAAATTTGGGATATGTACATATATAAAATAGCTAAGCTGAACGGAATGATAAAATCGCTGTCATTTTCGGTCTTTAAAATCAATACTTGTGCACGATACTCAATTTCTCAAACTTCAAGCTCCAATTCTTCATTTCAATCTACTGTTTTGATGAGCTATTCAAGCAATATACAAATTATATGTGTAGCGTTAGAAATACGGAGTATGGGCAATCGGAATCAAATAATTTACCGAAGTTTATTGAGGGTTATAGAGGCTCTAGGTCATGCAGATGTTTTAATTTGTCTTTCGAATGATTACCCAGCTGACAAAGAGTTAAACTCGCATAATTTGTACTTACTGAATTTATAGTTTTGATTGAGTATATTTAATGTAATGAATGAACGATATTATGAAATGAACCAGACATTTCCATGCATCACGCCAAAAGAATGTAAACTAATATTTTCAATGAAACTGTTTTGAGCACTCACAGACTCTCAGTGAAACTTGAATCCTATTTATTATTTAATTCGTCGAACGTAAAAGGAGCTGTCCCAATCTGCCAGTCGAACCATCTATTATGTCTGTGATAATTGTTAATTACCTATATACTTCGTCGTGGGAAAATACTGGTGGTTTATTGAATTGGGTATTGAGATTGGGATGTACTACTACTTGATGAGCTCAGAGGTCAGGACGACAGAATGTATTTACTGATCCACAATAGACTTCTAGACAGGCGGATAACAAGTGGAACAGAGCAATCAGGAATAGTTAACCACGTCGGCTAGACAGAACGTCTAAGTACCTAATTACTAATGAATAATATTAATCAACTATGAGATTACAGATACGTATATCAGATTACCCACTAAATACAAGAATACTAATCCCATATGTCTATGAACTTTGCACAATTCTTAGTATTTTTAATGTTGGACCATTCCTGAACTTTATCATTACGTTCGTTTCGATTTAATAAGTACAACGCTCGGGAAACTCGAACCAAAGTTTAAATATGGATTTGAATTACACAATTAAAAGTAATCTCCTGTTTGCTTGAATACGAAATTAACGGATACGACTTTCTGAACCATGATTCAGAAACCTGATTAAATTGATAAATTAATAAACTGGTCCAGGTCAAGCCTGGAGCTCTCATCTTCACTCATTGAATGATAAGAACAAAATCTCCAAGAGGCTTAGCTTTCATGTTTATGCAGAAGTGTCAAAATTGTAATTCCAGTCATTAAACGAAAAATTTATGTTAACAAGTTTGTCTAATTCTAAAATGTAATCTAACTAGCTTAATCATTATGTGGTATGTGTATCATGTGCCTTTCTAACCGTTTATCTATGTATAAAAAATGTCAAATTATTGTATATGTCAAAATGAATTTTATGATTTGACTCGGTAATTGACAATAGAGATTGGGATTGGGATAGATAACCGAGAGTCTCCTTGACAACTTTTTATTATGCTTCTGACTGGTTGTTCCTTATTCAGTATATGGGCTCAAACCACAACTTTGTACATATTTCCGTACAAGTTTCAATCAGTTCAAATACACAGATCAATGCTTGACACTGATTAGTGGGCAAGCTCACCAAATCTGTATGAGTAAGATTGTATCAAATCAAGTCACATCAGAATATAAGAATCCGAATTAAGTTTCTAATTAATCCGGTATCACGTCTTTTCAACTCCAACAGTTCAACTCGAGTCTCGGTCTTTTCAACTCGTCTCCTTTTCGCTTCTTTTCGAATAGCCGTCTTTGCAGGAAGCACTGTATTGGCATTGCAGGTTGCGGGTTACATACAAGTTACAACAAAACAGGGTTTTCGACTGGCGGCGAGTTAAATTGACTTGATTTAAAACTACCCTACTTGAAAAGATTCGAGTTTTGGGTTTAATACAAGGCATAATGAACTCCGTTACATTTATATTCGTTTAGTTTTGCTCGCACAATAAGATCACACTAAAAAAAGTCATATGTCATACATATAATCTGACTCATGCAGACGTTCAGCAGCTGAGCTTACAACTTTCTCAATACATTGATTATTTCTGGTGTTATCGATTCATGGAGCGTGATTCCAGGAATTCATTGTCCACGCACACAAATAAATCATCATAGCGTATGAAACAAACGTAGGAAATCAGACGCGTATTTGTGTTGAATTGCGTTATTGTTTTAACATATAGAAAGATTACGTTTGTGAATTTAAATATCCATTTTATTCAACCTTCCACGTGAAATTGATTGTTGTTGCAAACATGAAAGTATTTAAGTGAGTAGATAAAGCTCATTGTTAGCCACTGCGGAAGCCCACTGCTAGCATTTCCACGGTCAACGGTGGATTGCGAGGTATTTGCGCTGAGCCAGGGCAGAGCCAGGGCCAGCGCTGTCTGTGGACAAACGAGCCGAGAATTTCAACGGCAAAGAGAAAAAAAAATATCTGATTGATTATCCATAAGTATATAATTAAGTATAAAATATCGAGTAAGTGTAGCTTTTCCTTTTATCTATGTTTCAGAAGTTGAATTATACATGACAAAAATAGTGTAGCATGAGCACCGAACTTTGAATGGAATGAAACCCGATCCACGTAAACGCCGTAAGGGCTTAGTAATAGCGGACGTGGGCTTTGGTACGAAAAGTGAAACGGGGAGCTTAGATTGAATTTTCGCTCTTCCCGCTGCGCCGGCA
>JAQFXY010000417.1:0-29640 GCA_034693865.1 Ceratophysella sigillata | reverse complement strand
AAATGTTAGGATTGATGGCAAACTGCTGACTTGGGTGGGGTCAGTGGGCACAACTTTGACCTGTGACCTCATCCGTTCCCACCGAATCGTTAGATCGGGTGACACGCTCGTACCTACATAATTTCTTAAATGCTATGTATTGAGTTCGTTTCAATAAACTACTGCATGATTTCTGGATCAACGAATGCTCTGATAACCTACATTATTGAGAACACACTACTTATCCAAGTGTCTCTTGTTTGTTATGTTGGTGTAGGATTTTTATTTTTGAAATTATACGACCTAATTATCTATTGACATCTGATTATTATCCTAAAAAGAGTTGATTTTTGAGGAAACTTCAACTTATTTTCCTGAAAAGAGAGTTTTGATTTTTGAGGAAACTAAAACTTATTTTTCTGAAAGAGAGGGTTATGACTTTTGCTTTTCGGGAAACATGGGGAGTGCTATACATGTTGCATGTACGCCAGCAGCGTACACTGCGTGCGGCAGGGTCCAAGCTGACAAGGAATCACCTATGACCTACATATGTATTAGACCTGACCTGACACCTGATTCAGCTGTTTTTTGACCGGCTACGTGCTAAGTATACCGGCTCGGTGACCAACAACTCCCAATCCGATCATGATGCAGAAATACGAACTCTACTTGTCCTATTTTACAACATGCATACCGCCTCTATGAGAACAGAGAATAATATGACAAGCCGACTTCTACTGTCCTCCTTCACCCGCCCGCAAAGACAAGTCGCAGTCCGAAGTAGCGAGAGCGGAACGATGAAATGGAAATGAGATTAATTAGAGCATAACTCACCGAAATACTGTTGAATTGAGTTGATTTTCGTCAACTGCTGTCCCAGACGTCTTCCAGGAAGTCCAATTAAGCCTTTTTATTCTGAGCAAAAGATGAAATAAAATTGAGGAGACGGAGTACGGACGAGCTGCTGCCTTCCTCGACTGGGTGAAAGTGGAAAGTGAAGGAAGAGGAGCAGCGGGAGTTATAATCGAGTCATCGACCTCGGGACTGTCAACAGAAAGCAGAGCAACATCTTACAGCATCCACACTCAGCTGATTTGTCATGGCCACTGTACCCAAAGCCGCTTTCTCGGTAAGCCAGCACACAAAAACTTACATTATTAAATACTAGACTTGCCTAACACGCAGTGGCGGAAAGCCTCATTAAAATATGCCATAGGATTGAATTGCTCAGGTCCATGTGCCATGTTCCATCAATTATTAATTTCTGGTTCCACCTCCGGTTCCATGTTCTATCATGGAACATGTCCATGGTGTTCTATCATGGAACATGTCCATGGCCATGTTCTATCATGAAACATGTCCAATGTCCATGGTGTTATATCATGGATCATGGAACATGGCACATGGCCATGTTCTATCCTGGATCATTGGAACATGTGTCCATGTAAATGGCCGGGTCAATTTCATCATGTCGACAGCAATAATCTCGACACGTCATATTGCATGTCGACACTTCACACTTTCGTTTTTCGAGAACCTAACCAAACCTGAATTTGTAAAACCAATCATGTGCGCGCGTTTCGAAAAACTAACCTTCAGGCCAGCAGGATTTTATATCTTGTATTTTTTAAAAGCTGCAGTATTTTGCATTTTTCAAAGCTACAGGATTTTATGTTTTGTATTTTTCAAAAGCTACAGTATTTTTTATTTAGTATTTTGACACAGTTACGCCGTATCAGGCAAAAAATAGTTTTCCCCTCAAAACAGTCGTTTTAGCACTTCCTTTCTTATTTTTCAGTATGGATTATTGTCATCATGGATGGATGTCATAATCAGATTGAATTTTCAATTTTAAAACCTGCTATTGTATTTTGGAAAAAAATGTGTTTTATTTATTGTGTAGTATGTAGATGCAGACAGATACATTTTTTATGCTCAACATACAAGTATTTTAAAAACTCCTTCCTAGTTTTTAAACTCCTTCCTAGTCCTAATTTCCTAGTTTTTGCCTAGTTGTGCTAACCTTACCTGAATTAATGCATGCAACATCCTTGTGTTGTTTTTTTAAGCCTAGCATAACCTAATTAATGAATTCGGCATTATGGACCTTTTTTTCTCGACATTATGACATGCTACGCCCGCACGAACTCACATGCATATTAGTAGCTATCCTTTTATGCTATGCCATGTACATATTCTCATGTACAAAGTTTTAAGTAAGCAAGTTAGCAAAATATTCAACTGCTGAGTGTGTAAAGTAAACGAATGACGGAGCAGAATTCCCAACCGCACTATTCGTATTTCTCGCCAGAATCAAAAAGCGGAATGGGAATTTCATCATGTAATTGCATTTTTAATTATTATTTGAATTGAATAGTTTCAACTGCTAGGATGAAGAGAGTTTTATTATTTCTACGGCAGCTCATTTGATAATCGCAACCTTTTGACTTCTTTCGGTATTTGATTCAGCCCTCAGCCCTTAATCTGAAAATCCGCAAATTAGATTTAAGCTTGACGCACCGCAATACGGGATAAGTAAATGTAAATATGACAATCATATTTTGTTATTATATACATTCTTTGCGGTATTCTTCATTGTCATAGTCAATCAGCTCATAGCTTACATATTAGTCAACTCATTCCATTTATTATGAGATGATCTCGCTCTGTACCTGTGCTTACCTAGGCACATGCTGTCGACCAAGCTACTCATGGAATATTGAAATTAATTATCTCTTTGTTCAAAGATTTAAAGACTTTCAAATGTGCACAAGTACTAAAAACTAAACTCGCAGATAAACATAAATTGTATCATCTATATTATAGAAATATGAAATATCAATTTGCAACCCTTTTGCAGGCAACTAGGTATTTATTTAGGAACAGTGTCGTACAAGCACCTTGCCTTAGCCTAAGATTCCAACATTTTCTCTATTATACAAATACATTCATGCATTTGGGACTTGATGAAACATAGGCAGAAGGCAGATAGGTCACTGAGAATTTTGCGAACAGCTGATTATAAGTTAACTCAGCTAAGATTTACCCGAACTAAGATGAAGGACTTTACCAGATTTAGTTAAGTTATTACCTACTTGTTTCAAATAATTGTTCGGAAATAGAAAGAGATTATTTCTTCATTTATACTAAATTATATTGACGTGAAGAACTCGCGCCTATCTGCAAAAAAGATTCATACAATGCTTATCTAATATTTTCTAAGATTTACATTTCTACATATATATGTACTTGTCCAAAAACTCTGCAGTTTTATTAAGTCCAACTCCTGGGTTTACGGTTTAACTTAAACTCTGTAAACGAAAATCCTTGTATAAAAAATTGGCAATAAAATATAGCAATAACATCTGCATCTTCCGCATGGAATCTCGGCTAAGTTCTATTCGTGTATCGTGTTTGACGATAAATCGGGTTTATGTTTATGATCTTCTGTGCGATCTACGATCTCCGACTACTGTCTTGAAATATTATGCTGATATAGTTCCTACTTCCTATTCTCGGTGTAGGTTTGAAGTTAGGATTTAATGAGTATACCCACCCACTCTATAATAGTTAGATGACATAACTATTTATGTAATAAGCAGAGCACAGAGTCATTAAACATCTCGTGAATAGTTCAGTTTAATTGTCAGTCTGTCAGCAATACATCGTGTGGATGGCGTTGTAAATGGAGATATTGAGTCTTTGAGTCTTTCTATTTTATGCTTACTGTAGTAGATTAAATTCATAGCAGGGGCAAATTCCTTGATTCCCCACTGTTTTATCTTATTCTGCCCGTTTTGTTTTAGTAGGCGGATCATTAGTGTAAATGCTACAAAACGTAAAATCTTAAATCTAAAATCCCAAATAATAACCCACTCAAAATCAAATAGTATTTTCCCATGAGTAAGAATTTTAATAAATAAGTACATTGGTTGAGTACACATACCTGTTTTGAATTAATAGTTCAGTAGCGCAATTATGTGTTCTGTGTGAGATGCTAAAGTAGATTGAGCTTATTTAGCACATGTACTCAATTCGTACGCCCAAAATAATGAGTCTATAATATTTTGATCATTTCTAGTAATGCTGAAGATGAGCTCCTATCGTGCCCAGCAGCTGCTAGCAGTTAATTTCATTTTATTACGTTCTGTGAGTCTGTCTCAATGTTTAATAATTTTTATCCGACTTCTAGAAATCTGCAGTGCCGTTGTTGTTATGCTCTACTAGTACCTTATGAACTTATTTCCTATTAGAAATAATTTCTACGCTTTCAAATAAAACGGAAACATTGTGAATTTGAGCCTAAGCCATAAACCAGCATTATAAGCCTCAAGCCAGATAGACCAGCAGCGTTGTATTATTTGTAATAAACAGAAGTATGGCACATACAACTGCATGTAAATGTTTATTCATAATTGAACCAAAAAAATTTCTTGGAACTCGAACCGAATCTGAATTCTGAATACATGTGTTCAGGGATCCCGAACCGAATCAGAATTCTGAATACATGTGTTCTATGCCTGCTTAATACCACGTATCTTCAGTCCTTCGCTAATGCGAAATCACTTGGCTTACGGCGCTCAACTGGATAGATCGTAGATGTTGGAATAGTAATAATTATTTCATTTGATTTCTGAGTACTTAACAAGGTTTATAACAGAATTTCATTCATCGCTCTGCCTAATTAAAACGCACAATAACTGTGACATTAAATCTAGCTCCATTTGCAATATCCGTGCGGATGAAAATGTTTTGGAAATCTTGTTCTGTGTACGTATAGTACTCATGTCAAAATTATAAAGCTTAAAGTGGGACGTATTGATTTTATGTTATTTCAATTCGTTGAATGGTGGTGGTATGGTATGGAATGTACTACTGTAAGTACGTATACGGTATGATGCAAAATTCCTAGTTATTTGTAGCTAACATTTTCTCTGCGGAATCCATTCGTATTGAAAGATTTTCCATTTTATTAAATTATGGTTTTATTATTCAACATAACAATTTCCATAAAGTCTCAGCAAATGTCTGCCTTCCAGCAGAACTGTTGAAGCAATAAAGCTCACCCTATAAAACTATAGGCAGTTACGTCAGTAAAGTTGAGGCTATTTACTCTAGTCAGCAGGGAAAAAATCGACATTCCCGTTTAGTCTATCATTGATCATTGGATTGCATCTCATTTCTCGCGTTTTACATGAATGAGTCGTGGTTGGGAGGGATATGGATGGATTCTAGCTATTTACTGTGCTCCTGCTATAAGGTATTATGCATAGTTATACTATTATCTAGACAGGCCCAGTAGTCCCATAATAATAAAAATAAAGCGAGCAGAGGTCATGAATAATTGAATTATTCAATTTATTTATTGCTTCTATGTATGTTTTTTTTTCTATTAATAACCTTGCTTGTGTAGGCACAAGTACACACTTCACATATGCATGTAAGCAGAGCAGTATCGTATACTACATATACGGATTAGGACAGCTGCAATATTTGTTTCTTTAGCTTTCATTTAATGACTTGTTATTATCATTACATTTAACTAGCGGAAAGTCGAACACTCAACACTTGTAAACGTAAACATTTCCCACTCCCAGTTTTCTAGGTATAGTACTTTCCAGCGATTTTAGTTTTTTCTTTCAGATTCACTTTTTACTTTTTAGGTTTTTTTTGTTCTATATCAAAACTTTTGTCATGGTGACTCGGGACGGATCTGGAAGTGAAGAGATGAATTAATGAGGTTGATGTGATGCTAAATCAATTCCTTTGTCTGTGTGCACGCTGAGCACTCGAGGTACACGGCACGTATTCCTGCATTGAGAATTATTTTTGTGCGGAAGTAGGTAGAAAAAAGTTCATAAATTAAAACTAGCACTGTACGGCAAACACTAATTAAAAGGAGCTTTGTAATATTTATGGGATGATAAAGAACGGAGACGAGTCCCAGTAGACTTTCCCTCAAGTCAAGACTCATCCTATCGTGTACATACATACATAGTACATACCGTGGTATTCGTTGCAATCCGTTCCTATATTTACACTCCTCCTCAAGCAACATTTTCTTTCATTTCTCCTTAATGGAAAATTATTAGAAAAATTGTAGAATGTTATTACATGAATATTTGAAATTGTAATGAACTTCTGTTACCTACTTCACTATTCACAACGGAGAACTGCCTACCTGCGCAACTCTTAGCCGATCAATACGGGACTAATGCCTTCTAACCTTAATGAAACTCGGAGCTATTTATTGATGGGCTGTTGTTTACTATTCGCAGTTGCTAGTTTAATACAATTTAGCTTTTATAAATAGTGGTAGTGTTTGTATATAAGCATCTCGGCTGGTTAGAGAAGGCCTCAAACATCTTTTATATCCATTTTTCTTTTACATTATTGACTCAAGGCATGGTCCTAAGTTTCAGAAAGGCTGCCAGGCGGCCGCCATTGAGCAAACTGAGATACATAATTGACTGATGTTGCATCTCTATATCGGCGTTCCCTTCCTGCGAGGGAGTGTACTAATTATTTTTATGCTCAACTAAATTCCTGTTTATGAAGTTAGGTAAATGAAAAGTAAACTGAAGAAATTGAAATGCGGCACTTGACATAGAATCTCAGGTGCGGTGAGCCATCTCGAAAGAGTACTGCTGCGCTGTTCTGATAGCTGTTGTACTCCGGTTAACATGCTTCCTTTAAAATACAGTCTTGTTTGGAACATTTTACGCTATTTGTTGACAAATAAAACGCGTGCATTCTCGCAGGACTAGGGAAAGTTTCCTGGGAAAAAGATCCCTCAAAAAAGTTTACTCTATGAAAATGCTGTCGAGAAACAACCTAATTTCACTATTGGCAATTTTATCCAATGACACCATATCATATCTAACTTAACTGAACGTAACCTGACCTGACCACAATTTGTAGTTCGATGTCAAAAGGTAAAAAACTTTTTACGAAACTTATTAAGGAGTTTTAAGAAAGCTTTTTCGCTAGGATTTTTTTTTTGCCATCCCGAATGATTACGCCGAAGCTAAATGAAACACAAATAGGTGCTTAAAACTCTTAAGGCATCGTATATCACTCAAATGATTCAGTGTATAACATAAACTTTTCAAATCCAATGCAGGTAATTTTATGGACCGATTTAGTCGTTCACGCAATATGGTTCAGGTAAAGTGTTCAGGCTGATGCCGATGATTTTAATTCGAAATGCTGATGAAAGCAACATTTTGACTTTCTTTTATACATTCTAGGTAAAGATAATACTCTGCATAACATTGGCGCGACGTGTGGGGTTGATTGAATTAATTTGAGGAGCGAAAGCGAGTGTTTAGCGAAGCCCTAAATATATCCATAAAAAAAAATCCAATAATTTGCCCAACCGCATATTCATACAACATTTGCAAAGTAGGCACCACATATTGTAAATAGTGTTTCATAGTTTATTGAAATTAGAATCACCTGCGTTAAATGATTATACAATACACAAACCAGCAAGTTCAGAATATTGAATACAGCATATAGGAATGTTTAGGACTTTTTTTGCCATTTCTACTGCATTTTTGGTTAGAATGTTAAACTTGGAAACCTGGTTAACTGTGTAGATAGTTAAGCCATATTAGGGCATCTGAGCTGCAGGACCGGGATAATTCTTGGTTTGAATCTAATATTTCATGAGAGAATCATGAAATCCACTTACTTCCGTTCCAAAAATAATCAACTGAATCATAAAATATAGTCTCGTGGATCGGTGGGAATGTTGAATGCCGCCTGATACATGAAAACCACATCCAGCAGCCTCCCGATAGAGTTTACTGCATCTTCGTACAATCTTAAAAGTGCAGTGTTTGTCAGAACGCATTTATGGTTTTATTAGCTCAAACGTATAGGATTGCATTGGTTTCGACTCCACTGCCTTCCCCTCCATCATGATAATCTTCATGAGGCTCTTGGGCCCGAGTTTACTTTGGGGACGCTGATCTTAAGCGAGAGTTTATGTCTTTGTAATGTCAATTTTCATTCTCTCGCTGTGTTTGATAGTTTATGATTAATGAATTTACTTTCTCGACAAGAACGCTCTGAGGCGCGTAAAGCTGGAGTACTACCTACTACACATAATCTCCGTTTTGAGTGTTGAGTATTTATGTATGAGGGACATGCAGGCCTCTTCTGCCATTTGAGGGTCATTAAAATGCTTAATAGTCCTTGCATTAAAACTTGTTAGTTCACCCGCATCTGTTGCAGGCAACTTATAAAATTATTACCTCGTAAAATTCAGTTTACTGGATGAGAAAGCACATCTATCGTTCCGATTTCCCAGCATCCGATCTCGAGATTTTGAAGTTAATTTAATTCAGCAAAAAGATATTACTCGTACGTATCCTTACAGGAAGTAGCTGTATTGTATTCTGGAGTAACCTTTGTGTGTGTTGCCATGTTATGTATATTATCCTTTCTGCCGGGCGGTGGAAACTTAATCAAACATTGGAACAGTAATTACAGTGCAGTTGTCGTTTCGGATGTTTAGAAACCTAATCACTGGATTGCTCATATACCTACAATTATTTGTAACTTCTAACGAAACTTCTGCATCATTCTGAACCTAGCTTAGCACAGTAGATAAAACTCGTTTGATTTTTGACTGCTTCACCGTTTGGAACTACGACTACGACTCGTATGCTAGGTCTATAAATCCGAACAATAAAAAGGCTCAAAAATCAAAAAGTTGTTAAAGTACATTTTCCGAGAATGACATGACAGAGATAGACAAGACACCTTTGAAAAGTACGTATATATACGAGTCTACGTTCTTCTCAGTCTGACAGGATAATATGGAGTCAGAACTTTCTCAATTTGAAGAGTGGCTCAGCGGAGGATTCTCAATTTTTATTCTGACTTTACTTGGAATACTCACGTACTCACCGGCGCATATAACCATGATTGCGTAATGATGTGAGAAGCTTGATGTTCCTTAGAATCCCATCAGTTTAGCAAGTTTACGTTGGAATTATCGCTATAGAATTTCGAGAAGCTCATTTAACCCATATGAATGTATGAAATCATTAAGTTACCTATCCCTAAATAAAGCTCAAACTTTTGTAAATCTCTAGCCACATATGGCATGGTAGTAATATATGGAGTCTGCCTTTCACTTTCACTACTTACACATGCATTCTTGTACCTTGAAGTTGCCAGAAGTGAAGCGTTCCGAGCGTAAAGTTGAGAGTTGAACAGAGGAAGACCAAAGTTTCCCCAGAAGCAAAACTACTAAAATGCTGTGTGAGCATAAGTATTCATTGCGTGTTCTGCTCTGTATATACCTGAAATGAAGCCACTACTAGTGAGCTAAACTACTGCTCAAACAATTAAATTTCACCTCCTTTGTCTATTTCGTAGGTCAAAAGTCCCAGTAGCGGCCGATCATTTCTGAATGTATAACAATTATTTGGGATTAGACCACAGCAATACGTTTCTGTTTAATTTGCAAGAAAAATATTGAAAAACGTTGTTATTCTAGCACTTCCTTTCATTCAAGAAGCTAAGGTTGAACAGATATGTCTAACTGTGATTTCATGTATAAATTAAAATCCGTCAATGCAGCTCGGACTCGAAAGGCTAGGTTCCCTTGGGTTGTGCGACGGAGCTGTGGAACCGACTTCCATATAAAGAAATACGGGCTACGACTTTTAGTATCGCTTGCCGTATTTAAATGAGTTCTGCTGACGATGACACAAAACACTCGAATCTCCCTTTGCTATTATAATTGGAATTATACAAAAAAATCACTAGTGGTGAGTTTTGAGTTTATGGAGAATTTAATTGGGAATAGTTGTCTGAATTCACTCACATGTGTAAATCTCATGTTTTTGGTGAATCTCTAAACCAGTCTAATATTGATCTTTAAAGCTTCAACGAGGGACCTGAATGTCCTTAAGATATTCGATATTATTTTATTAGTCTTAGTTGTTGTATTAGACTTAATATTAAACTTACCATGAATATTAGTTTTATTTTACCCCAAATTTTAAGTAAAACTGTAAAAAGTACTTTTCTCCAAGGTAGGTTTTTTGTTTTTAATGTAAAAATGTGATTACTTTTCCCCAAGTGTCGTTTACCCATAAATTTAAGTACTAAAAGTAATTTTACAGAGCAAATCTAAATGTACTACTTGTAAGCTTACTTCAGCAGATATTTCGAACAAGTTGAAGCTTTATTGAAGGACGATCAGAGTTTCCAAATTTAAACTGATCAAACACATAATATTTAATACATTGTTAACAACAAAGAAATACTCGTCAATCTTCTTTATTCTAGGAGAAATGCCAACGCTTTTCTTATTCTGAGTGTGGGTTTTGTCCGTTTTATACAATGTACACAATTGATTAGTTGCGTCACATAGGATATTCTTGCTGGAAAATCACGGGAAAATCTGCAATCGTACAACAATTTTTCGACCTTTTCTGTACGGCAACTTGCACGTTTCCACCATAGTATTTGTAACTTAATTTCACGGAAAGCGTTTTTTTCATCTGGATATGAACGAATTTCGCCCAATTTTGACCTTTCACCTCCCCAGTCCAGCTCTTTTTACATTTTTACTAACAATTTGGAGAAAATTACTAAATTTTCTGGTGCCTTTAAAATTAGGCCATGTATTAAGTGTTATTGTAAATGACGTTCTGGATCTGGATGTACTTAATTCGTATTTCATCAATTAAGTCACATGAGCTCTGGGCCTCTACAGGAGGAGGAGGCATTGTTAATTGTTTTAAATAATTGTTGGCAAAGGACTTTAAACTTCAGCTTCAGTATTATATTAAATTAGTTACATTCAATCTAAATACACGCAAGCCGATGCGAGTAGAAACTGACTAAGAAACTGACAGATGTGTTCGTCACACAAGAGCCGTCTGGTATAAAATACTTCATTAGATAACTACCATGTTTTTAGATTATTGCAGAACATTATGTTGGACGAAGTGCAAATGTTAGGCTATATTTTTAAATTCCTGGCAGCAAACCCATTCTAATAAGACAATCAGTTACTGTCCTCACAGACGTAGGACCACACAGCCTCAGCTGCTGCAAACGTGGGCTGGAGAACATTTTGAACTTATCAATGATAATATTAAGACGTGTTTAATGATAAATGAAAATACTATTCAGAGAGAATCTTTGTTCGAGGCTAATGTCATGCACAGGAACGCTTTGATCGTAGTTTGTATGTAGGTAGATCTTCCGTTTCCATAACCCCGCACTTTACATGCACGCAGATCGGATGGAAGCCACGTATTTCCATAGCTTATTTTTATTCATTCCTCTGCCCTGATTTCCTCTCCTCTGCTATTTCTCCATAATACATTTGAATAGATTTTTTTCTTCACTTAATAATGTTGTGAAGTTGACTTTTCAATTCCAAATTCCAATTGCATTGTAGAAGAAATTGAAAACCAAACTCTCATCTCATCCTCTGCTGTCAGTCCTTTTGCTAGGCACGGCACGGGCACGAGGACTTAAAGCTAAATTCGTGATGAATACAATTCATAATAATAGGTACGTGAAAAGGGAAGTCTGGAGAATTTTCACTTCACATTTTATAGACTACCTTTCTCTCGCTCTTCACCAGCATTCCACCAGATTTTGAGTTTCTATTCAGAAAATAACCATCGGGCTGGCTGTAGCTGAAAGAGAATAAGGAAATTCTAATAAGGAATGAACGGATTACTCGTCCTTAGATTGTATCTGAATGTACAGCCAGCAGCCTCGCTTTAGCTAAAAGTTGATTGAGGGAATTAAAAAAGTGGCAAAAAATACAACGTTCTGAACGAGTGCACTTGGTTAGCCTAATTTGTAGATAGTGACTTGGGAAGAGAATTTGAGTTCTAGTCGACGGCTAGACCAATTTATTTCGACCTATCATTGGAAACCAGGTAGCGGAGTCGAGTCGACGTCAACGTTTATATAAATGAAATCAGTCCCTTTAGAGTCGAGGACAGTAGGCAGGAGGCACAATAAAAGTTCATTGAGTTATAAAATTTTGTAATGCCACAATTCTGGTTCAAGCTAGAAGCTCCAATGCTGTAGACAAGTCAAAAGTCCTCTCCTATTATTAGTGGCTCGTCTACGGGACGGCCGAAAAGTTCCACCGAAAGAGTTTCCCCAACAAAGTTCCCATGAGCAAATTCTCTCATACACCAAGGTGTAAATTGTATTAGTAAGGTTAGGTTCAATAGGCTAGGCTAGGTTAGATATAATGTTAGTGAATTTTGTTTCTAATAGTAAAGTTAGGTTTGTCCAAAACAGATTAGTCAAACGTAAATATTCGAGATAACTTCTTTAGGAGAGAATTTTTGAATTGAACGGAACTTTTTTGCTGGTAAACTTTTCCCCTGTGGAAGTATTTCGTAGAACCACTGCTACAATGAGTTTCCCTTTTGCTGCTTTCTCCACTCTTCAATTGTAAGTGGGGATTGGAGATGGGCAAAGTGTCTGTGGAGAATTTTGGATGGGCAGTTGTTCTTTTCCCATGTGTGGCCGCTGTAAATCACAGGTATGTGGCCTAATCTCTCTCCTACGTCCATAGGCTAATGAATCTCTAAAACTGTGCATTAGTCTTTTAATCAATTTGCCATTGGCTGGGCTTACGTCGAGGATGAAACCACTTAAGTGGTATTTTCTTTGCTCTGGACAATAACATCAAATGGTGAGTACTCAGGAGTAGGCTCGTACTTTGTGGTGGCTAACTTACAAATCCGGATAAATTATACAGAACAAGGCCTGGATAATGAGTTTCGATTTTCGATGAATGTTGTATATTTACATGGAAGCCCTAGTTGTATGTTATGTTAGTGATCGTAATAGACGGAAGGGAAAAGTGGCTTTCCGTTCCGAGAATAGATTTTCATACATAGAATATTGGGGACCTTGGGCGGAAGGCACGTTCTGCAGCGTAACAGAGTCAGAGTGTATGCGAGAGTGGAAATTATTTCTCAAATATCCAACACGTAAATTCGGCGTCGCTGGAACTGCTGCTGCTGGTGGCTGGAGCTCGAGCTGGAAACAAAATCTAGCTTCATAACATGTCCAGGATATACTGTAAACCCTTTCATATTAAATCCTGGGTTTATCCCCCAAAACCTAGAGCCATTTTGATTTATACGGAGACTTTTGGACAGTTATTGACTAAGTAATTCACTCACCTATTCCCTCTCCCCCGTGTGCTAGTGCTTTCCATTTCCATTTTAGGAATATGCATTATCCCGCCCTAATCCATTCTTTCTCCTGTTCTGATCTCTTCACGAACATCCATTTACATAAGCATGTAAACCCCGTTTTTAATATTTTCCAAGGAGTAAATAACGTACAAGTTGTTTGCTAAAGGGAATACAAACAATCGGATACTTATTCCCCGTCAGCGGCCGTTGTGAGTGAATAGAAAAATGTACGCTACTACAAGCAGGCCTGCCTGTGGTTGACTTTTATTAACATGTAATACAAAAAGGAAGTATCAAAAGCCTGTCATCGATGTTTGACTGTGTACTTAAGCTTTCACTCAACCTTTTGTACCGTGCTCTCCTGCTTTTTATTCCCGTTCACTCCGTAACATAGTGGCTTGTTTCCAGAGCCGAAAGTATTTAATCCTTCCTTCCATAGAGTCCAAGGTTTTTAAATAAATAATGCGACAGAGCGTCTAGTATTCATAGGTTTTCATGGCATTTCCTACAGAAGAGTGTTCGGAAGTAATACAGGTTAAACCTGACAATGGGGATATTATACGTAATGTGTACGGAGGTAGTGTGTAGCTGGAGTGGTCGTTCCTGGGCGCTTAGCGTGTGTTTGGAAACCTAAGCCCTGAGTTCTCTTGTAAGTAAGTAAGTACTATAGTTTCGGACGGACATGCAGTCAAATATGTAATGTATCTCTGCACCAGACTACATGATGGCCCTTCTCCGGCGGCCAGACCGTAAATATGAACTGGCAGAAGCCCCGAAATCCCCATCCTCGTTTTATGTAGTGGAAAAGCGTATGTTGGCATGTCGTAAGAGTTGTATTATATCATCATCATCCTCTCATAATTATATTGACTGGAATCCTCGCCTCAGTATGCAAACAGGAATCTCCGTCCTCCGCTGCACACACGTAGGCCAGGCCTGGCTTTCATTAGGCCCAATCTAAGGCGAGCTCCCTGGCAAGTCAATAAGACTCTCTTGTATCTGTGTACTGGGGGGAGTCTGGGCATTATAGAACAACTTTCAGCTCTCCCTCAAGATTTGGATGCAAAGTACAGACTACTTACAGACTTTTCTACTTTTCCTTCTCACAAGTCCCAGGGAAATGATTAAAATGTGAAAAAGAAAGTATACTAATCTTAAGTAAGTTGAGAGAAAGGAAGCGAGAGCGAGTCTGGAGCCGAGTTAGTCACGAATTCACAATTATGAGACCGAGGAGGGAGCTACATAGCTTCTATGCTACATCGTAGTACAGTAGGTAGGTATAAGTAATTCACAGGATCTGTAACCTTATGCTAAGCCCCTTGTACTTACCTGCTCTCCTCCGTCCATATTCATCCCTTCCCAGAGCCTCTTACTCGATTAATGGGAGCACTAGGCTCTGATATTATTAGGCGGATGCAACTGTGATAATAGTTTAGCTGGCTCATCTACGCACTCGGCCAGTGCGTTCTATGTAGGACCCGGATTTGGGATTATTAGATAAGACGAGGGGCAGGCGGAGAGTGGGAGAGGCTAAAAGCTCAGCTTTACTATTATACGTTCCAACATTACCATTACCAAGATCAACATCTGTCGTTAGCATTATTATCATTCTCATCCCGCCGCACTCGCCTCTCCGCGCTCAATTGACGTGGGTGGAAAGGAAGGAAGGCTGTAGAGCTGGCTCCTTGTGTGTGTGCCCACATCATAATTTTATGTGCATGTTTCTTAATATATTTATAATAAATGAGATTTGTCAAGGCAAAGCAGCTGTCGGTGAGAGTAGCGGAGCTCCTGTGCTTCTCACTTGTTTTCCTCTTGACAGCTCCACAAGGTACACTGATTCGCTGGGAACTGAACAGTATTAGTTACTAGGGAATTGGGTACATGTTGTTCTAATATTATGAACTTGAATTGTCATGTCCTGTCAAGCTCCGCTCTCTCTCTATGTTCCGGTTTGTCTCTGAATATTTCTCCTCTTTCCAATATTAAGCCCGCTGGAAGCTCAGAAGCTCGGTGGAGCTGAAGGAAGGCAGTAGGTAGTTTATTATTAAACAATCCTTGGCCTGCATCTACGTCGTACTTATTCCAAATAGATTCATTTTCGATTTTGTTATTGCTTCCCTTCCCCAAACCTGTACTTTACGAACCGTAAGCATTGTCTCGGGAGAAAGCACAGGAGGTCGTATATTTATTTTACCGTCTGCGTCTTTGAGCCGAGCATGGGCTTGTGTGTGGTTTGACGTGGACTGTGGTTGGTCGTGATTATGGTTTAAGGTTTAGAGGCGTTTTATTAGGATAGAGATCCAAATTGAGGGAGAGGGGAAATAGAGGTTCAAACTATTTCTTTTAACATTATTTGAAGGACACACCCCATAAAACATTACCAACAAATTTATGGTACTTCAAAGGAATAACCCAACTAATGGATGAGTTCCATTCCATGTAGAGAAAGGAATGATACTCATCGTTGAACTGTGTGGCGGAGGCAGTCGTTCCTCTAAATCAATTTCCTTTATGTATTCCTTCTTAGCTTTCTCCCTGCGCCCTGTTATTACGTATTATGGACGGATAGTGTTCTAGGTGTGGCTCCTTCCACTGTCTCCGGTAACTAAACTAATCTCTAATGTCTCTCATGGTCAAGCCCGCCTTTCTGCCTCACAACCATCAGCCTTCAGCAGCCTTCCTTCGCCATTCACGTTTCAAGTACAGCCGTTTTGAGGAGAAAGGCGAGGGTTGGACGGAGACAGGATGTGCTTTCTGCATTGAAGAAAGCACTCTTTCGGCCTCGGCTGGCTCCACTCCATTTTCCCCTTTCCCAAATATAAATGATTGCTCAGAAAACCTTGCGTGGACTTCTTGGACCACCAGCCTTATATTTTCTTAATCACTTTAGAACTCCAGATAGACTGTGTGTGTGTATGGAATTTCTGTCCATAACTGTATGAGAATCGACTGTATTCTGCTAAGTTGTATTTAGTCCTTCTGCACTATCCTTTCTCTTCAATAAATTATTTACTTCAGGTGTCAAATCAGGGCGAGTCCATGATGCATCCGCTACTCCATGTTTGCGTGTAAGAAACTGTGGTGTCGAATTGAAGGCGGTTAATTACTTTAGCGAAATTCTCCATAGCTATTGGACAAGGCTTTTGGATATATGAATTTCAGTAGATGGGTTAGATTGAGCTAACTGAGCTTATTCCAGGTTAGGTTTGGAAATGTGGCTCAGCTGATTGGAATGAGACCCTGGACCCTGGGGCTCTACACTTTGCTAAAATATGACTTTTGCTAATATTAAGTTGGAAACCCAGGCCGGGGTCTAATTCATGTGCCATATAAATAGACACATTGATAATGGTTCGGATAATTGCCATTAGTGGATGAGGACCTAGCTCAGATGAGTGGAAACTGCGCAAATTGTCATTCAGTAAAATGTCAGAATTATTGAGCATCAACTTCATGTGCATTTCCCCATCGTATACTTAGGAATTTTAGATTCCAGCGTAGATACCAATATGAGCATACCTTAACGTTTTAGTGTATTGGTTTTAACAGCCTCGCAATTTATTGATTGTCATTCTTGTTTATCAAGAAAGTTCTATATGTAACTATGGGCCTGTTGTTGACTGGGCGTAGTAGGTAGGAACAGGAACTGAAATGGCACGAGACAAACTTTATTGGGAGCAAGCAGCACCGAGTTTGCCTTCTCGTGTTGACATTCTTAGTTTAAGTTAACTTATGTGAAGACAGAAGGGCTGTTTGATTTTTATCGAATAAAGAAGCATGTCTCTTAATTAATAGGAAGCGGGCTGAGAGACGGATTTAAGTCGTAATAAATACAAACGGGATCCAGGACGACGAGAGACTAATTTCTATTCAGAACTACTCCGATTGGGTTTTTCATGTTGAGATGACTCAGGACTTTGGCCATGGAGGAACTGGCTGAGGAGCATATAAATAAGTGATTTGTCTTTAACTTGAGCTCCTTGAGCTTTGAGTATTTATTTATGCTTAGGAAGACAAGTTTTCCCTTCCTTCCTTTAGCCTTCAACAAAGCGGGTTGAGATGATATTATTGGCTTGGCACTCCGTATCTCATCGGAGATATAAGAAAAACTGGGAAGGTAAATGGGAAGGTACAATTTCTGTGTAAACATTTCGGGACATAGTTTGAGGTTATCTTTGGATTTTCTTGTAGGATTACTTTTTTCTCTTCCTCTCGGCCTCAGAAAATTAGATTTGGCTTTCTTTGGAGCCGAAGGATGAGCGTAAAAGGAGAAAAAGCGAAGAATTTGCAATCTCAATAGCTTAGAGCAGCTCCCTGTATAGAGACATGAAGAAAGTATTCTGTGGCCATGTCCGTTGTGCATTCCGAGCACGAGAAGGACTACGGACATTTTACTCTGGCTGGATACATGTTTGGAGGCTAATATGTAAAGATTCCAGAATCACTAAACACAAAGCCTAAGTTGGTCTACTCGGAATCCTCCAGTTTGTCAATCATTTGTCACTCGCCTCGTTATGCCTTTCTTCTCGGTGTGTACAGATTTGTGTAGTCTTCCGAGTAGGAGCAATCCCATTTTCCATTTTATCCTATTCAGATCCTCTCTCTCTCCACTTGCTGTCGTCTTCTGATACTCTGATACATAGAATACAGCCTGCATTAGTGCTTTGAAGTTAATACTTCACTTCCCACGTTCAACTGGATCGCGTGGGCTCATACAAATTCAGTCTATTAATAAAAATACAAGAACCTCTCCTCAGTTACTATCCGCACCTGTATTGTTGTCCAGCAAACAAAATTGTTAATAAGTTGCTATCCAAGTTCCACATCTGGATATTCTATTATTAGCAGCAGAGTACACGTCTCAATATACTTGAATCAAGTATCTTACAAAGGAAGTTGAATCCACTCCACGGCATTTGGTTCCATGAGATTTATCTCTTATAAATTCTGCACGCGTTGAGAAATCCAATAATCGGACTACGTTTAAGCTTAGAGCACTGATACTTTTGAGCACTACTCAGAGCTGATTAAACCTTCAGCCGCTTTGGATGTAGATTAGAGTGAATTTGGGTAGCGTAGGATTTTCCCCTTTAAATTCCTTGCACCTGTCGTCACTATTTTGCATCTAGAAGGGATTTAGGCTTCTGCATCTAATGCATTCCCCTGCCTGGTGATCCTTTGATGGTTAAATGCATAAAAATGTGGAAAAATACGGGACACAAGCAGATTACTAAAATCTTGGGACTCTTCATCCTCGACTAAGTATTTTTTTTTTGTTGCTCAAACTAACTTCGGATCGTGTTCACTGTTCCAGGAGCCTTACTACTTTTTTTTTTCACGCTGAGACGTCTAATCAAATATATTAATACATGGACTCAAACATTACAAACTTTGTCCCTATAGCTTTTTTTTTTCTTGAGAGGCTTAGTTTAGTGATGATGATGAAACGAAGGCGACGAGCGGGAGAGAGAGAGAAATCGGAGAGAAAGAAGACAAATGATTTGGTGACGTGCTATTAGGAACAACAAAGTTTACTATGAATACGAGTTTCTTTTTCCCTCTTTCAATTCACTGTAGAGTCCACCCAGAGCCACAGCAAAAATTTCCCTGCAGAAACGACTCCCCACTAGAAATTCCCCAATTTTCCCTTGGAGCTCAAACTGTAAATTGGGATGAGGGGACGATGAGGAAAGTTAGGCTAGGTTAGCTATCCTGTCGTTGGATTGAATTTCTGATAATGACCTGTGGTTAGGTAGGTACAAAGTATTTGAATCTGAGAAATTGAGTTGAGGTAGTTTGTGCAGAGGTAAGTTTTTCGTAGAACGGCGCAAGTAATACTTGTCAGTTCTCTCACACTCCAACTCTCGCTCATATATGAGCCTGTCTATGTATGTAGACTATGTGTTTTTATTTATCCTCCCCATTTTCTATAACAAGCGTGTTCGTCTCAGAAGAGAAATATTTTTTTGTAGAAGCAGAACAGCTGGAGCCTGCTAGAATCAAAGTACTTAGAAGGAATAAAAATAAAAACCCGCAGCCAAAGCCTTCCGTCTTGGTTTCTGGAGGAGAGAACTAAAGTCTCATTTCCTCGATTGGGTTAGTGTTGTTTCATCTTGCACTTTCACTCCTCCAGGCATTTATTCCTTTTTATTCCATGCATTCACAATTTTACTACTTCCTCTCCGCTCCGCGTCTCGCCCAACTTGGAGGCGAGGCATTTAGATACTTTTACCCATTGTTTCAGCCATAACGAGAAAACTCAAGCTCACCTTAGTTCTTCTCAACCCGACGTTCAGTCCAGTCTCAACTGAACCGGCCAAAATAAAAGTTCCCTTTTAATCCAATTTGACATGAAACTGAGTCGGCCAGATTAGTTTAGGATAGAGATGTTGTTGCTCGTTTGAATATCTTATGATAAGGTTAGGTTAGGTTTGCATAAAAATATTTTTTATGGAAAAGTATTTTGAGAAGGAGTTACTTCTCAGAGAGGTTTTCCGTAAATCCACCTCAGCCAGGTCCCTCTGTCTCGGTTAACTATTTTTATTCCTTCCTGTTAGACCAGAAAGGTCTTATGGAACGGAACTGTCTACCTGTACACTACGGTTCGTAGGAGGCAGAATTACTAGAGCTTATGCCATACGCATACGCATGACGTTTTTAGTTTTTACTTATTTATTTTAGCCTGAAATAGCATGCCCTTGCCTCTGCTATTATATCGAGTATACATCTTATAATTTACGATTTTCCAATGTTGATGCGTATGAGAAATTAGCACGTAATATGCCCTTCTACGTCTTTTTGTACTTTTTGGACGTTTCGGAGGCCTAACTTAACCTAAAATAACCTAATCTTACCTAAAGCAACAGAGTGTAACCGAAAGTAAATTGGATATAGCGAATAAACTTGGTACGCAAATGACTTCGGACGACATATACTTACGAAGTAATAACCTGGTGCTAAACCTCCTGGTTCCGAACTGCCGTAGCAATGATGTTTTTCACTTTTTGACACGCGGATCGTCGGTGGAGGTAAATGGATATTGACTGGGAATGTCGTTTAGGAAAAGCCCCCGGTTCCCCATTTGCATAATGATTTTCTATTTCCTTACTGAACATATAAAACATGTTTAAAATGTAGAATTAGCATTTTGTGCAATAATGAGATTGCCACGGCAGTACGCATAAAGACGACACCACCATGAGTATTTTTCGTGCAATCAAGTAGTCAAAATTGTTAGAAATGTGGAATTATTAGTTTGCGCTCATCATTCATCAGAACTCCGGACAAGGAAAGGTGACGGAATTATTGTAACGGAAAATTAAATTTCAGCTAAATGCTTGGAGACTCGATTATTGCATAGATTTCGTGGCCTCAACAAAGTCCTTACATAATTAAATAACCCAATTATCCTATGTACTACGAAGTTGAAAGCACAAATTAAAAGTATTTCCCAAGACGAATATATCCGAACTGACAATCGCAACCACAGCTGTACTGCAAGGAACTTTCCTTTTTGTATTTGCTGCGGTGTGAGTGAAAGTACTGTACTTGTGGTGTATGTGCGTTTTGCGGAAGAGAGGGAATTGAAAGATGGTCCGTGTATTGAGATAGAGAGCCTAGTAGTAAGACTCCTGGTGTACTTTGTCAAGTTCTCTAATACCTCTAAAAAAGATTAGAAAAGCCGTCATCCCCTTTTTGCATGTCATGTGTCGTGTTTGTGTTTGGGTCAGAGTCAGCTCGTGTGAAAGCAGGACTTGAACATCAACATCAGGTTCTGAATCTCCCAGCAGAGTGGGAGCCGCGAATCATAATTGAATATTGAACGCAAATTTGATGCGGAATAGATGATGTTGAGAGTGAAGGGGAGCCCGCAACGTATGTCACACTCAATAGAGACGGCGGTTGTGGGTAACGACAAGAGGGATCCGTTTTGGGTCTCAGCCTAGATCCCTTCTGCTCCGTCATGTCGGCATGCTTCTGACAATCTAGTCCTTTCCACATGCGGCTCCAGTACATATGCAAGCAGAGCAACAACACAAACAAATATAAGAGATCTCCAGAACACAATGGCAGAAAAAGTAAACGAAAATGATTGAAATCACACGAGCAGATTGGGTTTTTAAGGATTCCCATTTTCTTTCTACTTTTGCTATACAAATAGTAGAAGGAGGAATGAAATGAGAGCTACTGACTCACTTTATATTATATTTTCACTCTACGTTTTGTAGAAGATGAACGGGAACTGTGTGTTGAGAGAGGAGCAGGGGTGGTGCGAGGAGGATTTGTTGTTGGGTTGACAAGAATCCGCAGATTTGCTCGGAGCTGGATATTAAATATTCATTTACTAAACATGTACATTGACTTTTGCATTGGAGATCATTGTAAATTGCACAAATATATTTTTATTCTACCTTTTATTGCTATAATATCCTATTTTATATGTTCTCAGACTCTAGGTCGGCCAGAGCCTACATGGCCGATTCCTAGAATCGCCTCTGGAGAGAAGCATGTGTTTAGTTGCGTAGTCAAATGTTTCACGGACTTCTTTTTAGATTACTCTAGTTCTCGTCCCAGAAGCAGAGGGTTGTAGTCCATGGCATGGCGGAGCTGGTGAGACAGAGTCTCAATATTTCCCTCTGTTCTCAGGGCTGAATAATGCAAATTGGTTGACTAAAGTAGAACGACTATCCATACGACTTCTTTGCGTATTACTATTAATAATAGATGGGAATCCTCGGAGCCCATGTATCATGTCATGGTCGTGCTAGGATGTACGGACATGGAACTTTCTTTTGGGCCTGTGCTAGTTTGGTGGAAGCCACACCGTTCACTGGAGACTGGTTGCGTTTTGAACTTTCTCTTCTGGTTTCTGATATGGCTTCATAATTATTGTCCTTCTACTTACTTTCACTACATTACACCACAGTTCCTAAATAATTCGGCCGCATGTCGTAGTAGGCACGTGTCTGGAATTGAGTCTCCCCAATGTCCTTCTCTCTGCACGGAACATCCCGTTCTTCCGCATACTCAAAATATGCAACTACTCAAATGAGGCATAACTCACATTTTGCAAATATCTGTGTCTGACACGAATAATTTGTCTGATTCCAGTCTTGCATGTCGCTTGTTTCGTTTCAGTCAGTAGCTGCAACTCATGCGTTCTTGATTTCACAATATGCATACCTTAAAATAGTTCTTTTCCGGTCTGCGTAGACCTTCCAACTAAGTATGTATAGTGTATAGTATAATGTATAGATGATGTAGTAGTGTTTATGTTTTTAATCGTTCTTGGAAGGGGAGTTACTCCGACCCGACGCTAACATATTCCGTTGATTGTAATCTTGACTTGAACCGGGACGTGCATCAAATCTCGTATTTTCTTGGCTGGAGTGATACGGCCTTTGCTATGCTCCGTGTTGAACCAAGTTCATGACTCCTGTCCCTGCTTCTGTTCAGAATAATATGAATCTTGGGTCTACAATGTAGTAAGTGTAACGCTTCTCGACGTTAATAAGGTCTAGCAAAGTCTTTCATTTGCATACTTAATTTTAGCTTTATCTTCCATTTGTACGTGGAGGAGTAGTGGTGGTAGAGCCAGGAAAGGCTTTGTGATCCATCCACTTGATGCGTACGCATATTATATCTACGTACACATTCAGCGTCTATTTTAACTTCCTTTGAAGAAACTCAGCCCGAGTACCAAAGGCTATTCATCCTATAAATTGCTTTCATTGTATTTCCGAGTTTAAGTAAGTGTTGTAAGAGCTTCAATACAAAAATTTAGTGAGTTCTGAGTCTTTAAGAAAGCGAGCAAGTTATATGGATGATTTGTCACTGTCGTGTCTGCTGTAAAAAAAATATGTTTGACTAGGATCCAAGCTAAGTCTTAACGAAAAAGTAGGCCCTCGTTTATGGAATGATTTGAAACTTTGTTGGTTATGATATTAACTCTAGTCACAATGTATGTATATAAGGAGAAGTTCTAAATTCAGTATTGTGACTTTGTATTTATTTATGCGTAGCTGGTCGATTGCGGCCATGGCGTTCCGCTTGCCCGAACTCAACTTTGTAGTTTTACATGCACAATACATTGCCAAAATAATTGGGAAGTAACGAATAGCAGTAGCAAGCAGCAGCCGTTATAGATATGAGCCTTCATACATAGGTATCTATGCATATTGTATAGGTATGCATGTATTTACTGTAGGGAAAGCCACTGGAAGGACGTACATAATTATACGATACATGAGCAACTCAGGTGGACATTTAGGGGCATGTAAATCCGTAATTCCAATAAAGATACGTTTATGTACGACGACGTCAGCAGGTCTGATTTTGGGTTGGAACTATCGAATTGGGCCTATTCGTATAAGGGATTTATTCAGTAAAGATTCGTGTAATTTATAGTTTTTATATTGTATAGATAGTGAGAGCATGTTGGACCTTTTGGTCCTGTGTATTCTGCGGCCTTTTATGGGTTCGATATGCCCATCATTACTTTCCTTTTCTCCTCACTTACAAACATTATTCGTAGCATGTTATTCTTTCTGGCTTCCTTTGTTTTATCAATTCACTTCACTCTGCCTTCCCATTTCCGAGAGACACGAGAGAGGCTCTTACTGGGATAATGGTGAAAGGTTTGAGAGTTATTAAACTGTGTCATGGATTTTCCTATTTCCTACTTTCTAACACTCACATCACTCAACAAGCCATAGGCTTAGGACTCCCTCCTCCTTCTCCCCAAACCACTGAACTCGGCAATCGAATCAGCTCCAAAAATCACTCTATGTTGGGCCAATTTCCAACCATGTGCATTGACATGCTAGGAATTAAAATGAATTTCTAATTACTTATAGGTTCAGGACAAAAGTTACGCTGAACAGGGTCGTTTACAGCGAGCTGTAAAGTCATTTATATCGCTTTGAATATCATTAGACAGCCTAGGTGCTTTCTCCGTAGGGCTCTGCATTACTCCACCATGAAATCCAATGAATTTTGGTATTTGACCTAGCTTAACCTAACGAACATCATTTAGCTCTGCCCAACACAATATAACCCATACAAGGCTCATATAACACGAAATAATGGTGTTCAATTGGCGTTGGCCGCACCGTAATGTGAATGGTTGGCGAATTAGCCATGAGCAGCCCCGTATGACTTTCAATCTCCTGGTATATTCGTGCATTGTTGTGATTAGTAAGTGGAGGGATAAAATTGGACCGAGTGCACGTATTCAAATGATGTTGATTTGAAGCCATGCGAATCATAAGCTTGGTGTGTTTATTCGTGACTAGGATATTATGAGCAATGTGGAGCAGACTGTGAGGCAAGTCAAGTCTCATGATGTCATGGAGACAAGTGCATAGAGTTTAGCTATATGAATAGGAGCATGTCATGGAATGGGAACTAATAATAGATTCCGTAATGATTTTCCTGGTGCCCCTTTTTTCTCCCAGATGCTATAGATATTCTGAATATGTCGACGAAGAAGGAGTGGATATCTCGCGTAAACGTCAAATATAAAAAAAAAGTTTACCCGAGCACTATATGAAAGTTCTCAGGCGGAAAAACAGGCTGACTTAAAAGTTTTATGTGTAAAAACTTAGGACAGTTTGAGGAAAGGGGAGGGAACACGGTGGCCAGCAGGAGCGGAAAGAGAGTTTGATTGTGTTGAAACTCAAATTGGCCTTGGGATATTGGCTAACACATGAACATGAGCCGGCACTAGAGCCATGAAGGCATTGGCTGAATCAAACGGGTTAAAACAAATTACTTTTTGTCAGTTTGGGTTTAATATTGGACTCTGGAGGTCAAAAGACTTCTGAACCCAATAGTCCATAAAGTGTACCCACAAATAGAGCTCTTTTTCTAGAGCTGAAAGCTGAGCAGACATTCTAAGCTGGGTCGCTCAGTACTGGACTCAATTTAGAGGAGGAAGCAATGCTTGAATACCAATCAATCTTCCAATCCAAACAAACTGCTACTGAGCGAGTTGTCAGCCATTGTTCGCAGCCATAAAAGTACGTGTTCTTCCCAGTTGATCGTCGTAATTTCCAACGATAGTTCATAATTATGATCCATGGGATAGAACTTAGTAGTAGGAGCTTGCTCAATCCAAGAGTTTCAGTCCTACTTTCTTCCTGCAATTAGATTTATACTCTGCTCAGAAAATTTACTGAACCATGTATTATGTCAAACGGTTTATTTAAGATGTTTTTGTGCACGAGAATTTTATCATAGGTTTGCATTTACTTATGTGAAACTTTTTTGTTGACAAACTTCTTGGTCAAAGAACTTTGTCGCCTTTTATGAGGTAACTTTTCTCTGCGGCTATTTTTGTGAGTCCGAGGACTTTGCGAGTCCTCGGGTGAGGCATGGTTTTGGGTACTCTGGGCGACGACAGGCCAAGGCTCCGGGTTTGAGTTGATTCATGTCATGTCAGGGCATGTATGGGTTTATCCATAATTTCCCTACACTTTGAGCTCCTCGCCTAATATTGGCTGTTTTTGTTGGCCGGAGCGTTGTTTAACTAAGCCTCTGTCTCCTCGCTTTGTCGTCTTCAAAGGAATTAATTACTTACAAAAGGACTTTTGTTGCAGGAAGAAGAGCTGGGTTCTGGGTAGAGAACAGATAAATGATCCTCTCTCTTCAGACTCGAGTAGTAAGATGTCAAGCAAATACTCGACTGGGTTTGAAGAGATGCAAACTAAAGTGAAAGTACTTTAGGGCTGAGATTAACCAAAGGACTCCCTCACTACCCGCTATTCTCTCATTTTATTGGAAACCGAGTTTGGGGAGATAATTTGTTTAGTTTGGAAAGAGCAGTACAAACAGGCTCTTCCCTCTCAGCCTACTTACGTAGTCTGAATAAAAAGTTAAAATTTGAGATGCCCTTGGCTGGGTGTGGGTGCTGGAGTGGAGATTCGGCCCAGCCACACTTCGCTCCTTCCCAAAAAGTTAGGCTCGCTTCTGACACTGGTCTAGCGTAACGCGACAATTGGGCGCAACGAGTGTCAGTCACAGTCACGTCCTGCTACTTGACTTCAGTGCTGAACCATGCACGAACAAATACAAAGCTGCTCATGAATAGTCCAATAAGTTGCACTTAGTTTGTGGGAATGAGCTAGTTATTTGCAATCCAGTTCCGTTTTCAAGCTTTTATGCTTTTATTTAACCAAGAAGCAATACGAACGATGCTCAATGGAATTAACGATCCAGCTCTGCGCTGCTTGCTTACTAGTCTTTAGACATATAGGAGACATTCAGCTACGGGTATAACTTCTCTGGTTAGCCAAGTGTTCACGTAGTAAAAAATCCTTAAATCAATCACTTTGAAATACGCCGGCTGGCTACGCTCGTACTGTCGATTTGTAACAACCAATAAATTCTCGCGTTACGCCCATAGTAATCGTGGAGTTTTCCATTTAAAAGATGGATAGACTATTTTTTTGTATTATATAAGTTCTATCTGTACAGTATTATGTTTCCAAAAAAACAAAATCACTTAAAAAATGAACAGCAGCACACATATTCCCATTCGTATTGTAACTAACAACTGGTGTAGAATGGACCGAGTTGGAATGGGAGCTGAAGACAGGAGGCTTTGATGTACGTAGTTCTGTGGCTCGGTTCTAATTCCGTGCCTGTGAGACTAAGGGAAAGATTGGGAATCATGATTGGGTCAAGGTGAATTTATGAAGGGGATCCGGGGAGAGAGACTGGGAGAATATCAAATCAAATCCATTGGTCAAGAGGTCACTTAAGGTTTATTAGGAACATAAAGGAGGTGAGAGATGGGGCTTAGCTGAGGTCCGCTGAAGCAAGCTCAGCTCTGGCTCAGTCAGACCAGCCAAAGATTAAAAGAAGAGTAAATAAAGTTTGGAGATTTGGAACGCTCCTCTGGGATTCCTTCGCTCGACAAGGAAGAAGGGAAAAAGAGAAAGCGTGGAAAATGACTCAAATTGGATGAGTGGTCAGAGCGGGCGTAGGCCATGCCAGGCACGTCCAGGGTGAATCAGGGGCTGGGTCTCACTCGGCCCAATTCAAAGACTCCTTCCACTTACCCACGCCTTAATAAATGGATTTCAAAATCTTGTACTCAGAGTATAACTACCTGCAAACTAAGAATTGTTTAACTATTTTCATACTGACTTGAGTCAAATTGGATGAGTGCTCAAATCGACTGAAGCCATACCTGGGCCCTCCAGGGTGGATCAGGCATCATCCCAACCAAACATGGGAAAAGTCATGCAGACGGACAGTAGACGTACAATAAGGTTTGGTAGATCGGAGTGTGTTTCTCTTCCTTTCTGATGTTGTTACTATAAAGAGCTTCATAAAAACATACCATTCATTACAACACCATTTGGAAGTAGCTCCAAATTCCGCAAATACTGAGTTGTGACAATTAGATGGATACCCTGAAAGTATGTAAATATTGAAATATTTCAAGCTACTTGGTTGGTTGAGGAATTTTGAGTCCCTGACTCACATTGTACTAAATACGTTGAGGGAATGGGCTGAGAGATGAGAAAAGTGGATCTCTCACTCTTGTGTGCAGTCAGTGAGCCGGGTGAAAGTTGCCGGCTGAGCGTTGGTGGTAGTGACAGGCGAGGGTAGTCGGAGCGGAGAAGATACTTTTTTTAAACTCCTTTTCGGAGTCCAGAAGGGTCATATGTAATGAATATATCCGTCTGTCCGAACTACAGATAATCCTCTGACCATAACGGTAGGTACTCAAGCAAGCATCTTAGCAAGCATTGACCGCTCCCGCCTATGAAAGTCTATTTCTAGGCGGATTTAATATTCTCGATGGAGCTAGGGCTGTGTCAGTATCCGATTTCATTTATTATTATTTAATATTCTCGTTGAAATTAATTCCAAAATATTCCCTTAAAAACGTTCCACTAAAAAGTTAGGTTTGCCTCTATTATTTAAATCGGAGCTACTTAATGGCCTGATCCTTTGCATGGCAATGTTTTTGTCGGGAGATAAGTCGTAAACTAATCAAGGTTTGTTATAAACAACTGAGCACAATTAATTAAACAGGATCTATATAAACTGTAAGAATGGAGGGAAACAGTTAAATGAAGATGGTAATATGAGAACGGTCCGTGTCGTGTGATGGCGTGTGGCGCTGAGCTGCGGGAGGCAGGATTTTTCTTTCTTGTCTGGAGCCCTAGCTCGTTGGAGTTAGTAAATAGATTCTTGACAGTGTTTTTGTGTGGCTAAATGACCCCCTGGCGAATCCCAAAATGCAGGTTGCATAAAAAGTGGAGTGAGAGAAAGAAAAGACGAAAGGGAAAGAATAGGGTTTTCTCTCACGCCTGAGATGCTCGTGATGAAGAGGGACAAGTCAATTTTGAGCGGAAATGAAGAATTTTGGTTCCGGTTGAAAGGATGCATTCAGTTTGAGAGAGAACACACGTTGGAAAATATACTTCAAGTGTCTCTATTGATTTTTGTCCTCTTCTTCTCTCTCCACAATCGACCATTCTCACGCTTCCCGTTACGGAGAAAATCAGAAAACTACAAAAATTAATCAAAAAATTCAAATATAGGTACAAGCACTACGATAGGTGTAGTGTGTGATGTGGGCACGTAGTCCGAAAGCACATAAGCCTGGCTTGCTTCCTTTCTTTCGGACTTCGAGCCCAACCCATAGGTATTTTATGGCAGAGCACTTTTTTTTCGTTTTGTCAATCAACGGGACAGATTCATGCAAGCTGCAGTCAATTTGTCATCAGTCCTCCTGCAGCTCTTACTTTCTCTTAGGTTCAGACGAAGCATATATGTATAAGATTTCTCTTGCAATCCATTATTTCCCATGCAATAAGTTTTAAAAAATGGTAAAACGAATACCTCCGACATGCTTATCTTCAGCTTCGAATATTCGCACTAATGCGAACTTACGAATACCTGAAGGTTTTTGTGGCATAATGATTCTGCATGTCCGTCCATCCGTCGTAAGCTTCCATGTACTGGATCATTTAACAGTCATACTATGTACTTAGCATAAAAATATGAAATCGAAACTTAAACTTAATCAAGATAAATGTTGGAACAACGTCAGATTTGCTAAAATGCTTGTTTACCAGCAGTCTTCCGTTATTCTTCAGTTCCCATAAGTGTAATTCTAGGCCCTACTTTATTTCTGACTAGATTGCATCTATGTTTTTGCATGGGTTTTGTTCGCTCTAGAGCTAACGGGGTTCGTGCCACCTAAGCAGGAGATATGTCGGATGGTAATAAGATGCGGCAGCGGAAAGCAGCTATTGTTGTAGAGTTTACTGGAATGGAGATTCCGTTTAATATGTCCAAGGAGAAAGAAATAGCTTTGAGAAAGGCAATGGTACAAAAGGGAACTTGAGCGGAAGGTGTACAATGCAATTCTGCCTTGGAGAAGCCAAGTCAGGTCTTTATGAAGACTTTAGGATACGTTGAGTAA